>CATIWO010722505.1:0-24547 GCA_949673435.1 Macaranga tanarius | reverse complement strand
AGAATGTGGTTGCTGATGCACTATCTCGAAGGTATGCTTTACTTACTACTCTTGATTCTAAATTATTGGGCTTTGAGTTCATAAAAGAGTTGTATGTGAGTGATCATGACTTTGGCAATATGTTTGCATCTTATACTAATAGGGCTGTTTTCAATGACTTTTATGTATTTGAGGGTTTTCTTTTCAAGAAAAACCACCTATGTGTTCCAAATTATTCTTTGAGGGTTATTTTAGTTAAAGAGGCACATAGGGGAGGTTTAATAGGTCATTTTGGGGTGCAAAAGACTTATGACATTCTGATTGAGCATTTCTATTGGCCACGCATGAAATGTTATCTGAATAAAGTTTATGGTCAATGCATTGTGTGTTTAAAGGCTAAGTCCAAATTGTAACCCCATGGATTATATACACCTTTACATATTCTTGATGTTCTTTGGACAAATTTGTCTATGGACTTTGTGCTTAGTTTGCCTAGATCTAGGAAAGGTAGAGATAGTATCTTTATTGTTGTGGATATGTTTAGCAAGATGGCTCACTTTATACCATGTCATAAATGTGATGATGCTATTCATATTGCTGATTTGTTTCTTAGGGAAGTTGTGCGTTTGTATAGAGTACCTAGGACCATTGTTAGTGATAGAGATGTTAAATTTTTAAGTCACTTTTGGCGTCTGTTATGGGGTAAGTTAGGAACTAAATTGCTCTTTTCTGCTACTTGCCATCCACAAACAGATGGTCAAACCAAAGTTGTGAATAGGACTTTGGTTCAATTGCTTCATGCTTTAATTTCTAGGAATTTAAAATCTTGGGAGGATTTGTTGCCATATGTTGAATTTTCATACAATAGGGCTATTCATAGCACTACACACACTTCACCATTTAAAGTTGTGTATGGTTTTAATCCTTTAACTCCTATTGATTTGATTCCTTTGCCTCTTAACAACCTTGTTAGTGTTGATGGTTCTTATAAGGCAGATTTGGTTAAAAAGTTACACAAGCATGTTAAGGAGGGAATTGAGAAGCAAAATGTCAAAGTGGCCGAAAGGGTCAATAGAGGGCACATTCCAATGGTGTTCCAACCAAAAGATTGGGTTTAGGTCTATTTTCATAAGGAAAGGTTCCCAAATTAGAGGAAGTCTAAGCTAAGTCCAAGGGGTGATGGACCATTCCAAGTTCTTGAGAGGATCAATAACAACGCCTACAAGATTGATTTGAAAGGTGAGTATAATATGAGTGGCACATTTAATATTGATAATTTGAGTCCTTTTGATGTAGGTGATGAGCTTGATTTAAGGACGAATCATCCTAAAAAAGGAGGGAATGATATGAACATGATCAAGCTTTAAGATGGTGATAGGCTTGATAGAGAGGACAACACAATCAAAGTTAAAGTTAGGGATCCATTGAGTTTGCCACAAGGACCAATCACAAGGTCAAGGTCAAAGAAGCTTCAAGAGGCCTTAATTGGCTATATATAAGAATGGGCTACCAACAAAGAAAGTCATGCTAGAGTTGACATAAATGAGAAGAAAAATGAAGGGGTTTAGACTTTGTTCAATGTTCTATAAGTCCAAGTGCATGAAGGCATCAATACCGATCATCAAAGGGTGTCAACTTCACATGTTCAGAAAGTGGCAAGTCTGCCAGCATCAACTGGGGAGCATCAGTAGGCCAGGCTGAGAGTTGGCACTGGCGAGCACTATTAGAGTGGCGAGCACCAGTCGCCCGAATCAGCCCTAGACGAATTCTATCTTTTGTTTCCTATATTGTATTACGGTTTTGTGTTGGTATTCTATAAATGACCAACCTTTGATATGTTTTAAACATAATTGATTAACATTAGAATTGAATAACAATATTCTTATTCCTTTGCATATTTGCTTGAATTCTTGTTGAATGCATAAACTCCTTATCAAGGAATTGATCTATCCTTGTGGAGTTTTAAGGGTTGGGGTTTAAAGAACTTAGTTTTCTTTAGGTTCTAATTCTTTGATTAATTTATCTATCTTCTAATCTGATCTAAGTGATTCTTGGGTTGACATCAATTTGTTCTTGGGTTTTCAAGATAGTATCATGGGTTTATAATTGTTAGGGTTCGTGGTTTTATTCCTTGGAGGTTATTAACACTTGATGTTAAATTAATTTTTTAACACAAAAATTAACTAAAAGTGTCAAATTTATTATTAAAATGATGCCAAAATAGTATTTTTATGATGCAAATATAAAAAAAAATGGAATCTTGATAATGATGAAATCAAAATACAAAATTTAGAGCCAAAATGTAAACTTTGCCTAAAAATAGGTTCAAAAATGCAACCTTTCAATAAAAGAATCAAAGAAATAAATACAAAGTAAATTCTATTTGATGCCACGAACTAAAAATGATATTTTTATAATAATAATGTAATAAAAATATAATTTTTACAACAAAAATGGTATTGCAATTTTTATAATAAAAATACAATTTTTTATACCAAAACTAATAAAAATATGAAAGATACCACTAAAATAGAATTTTCCTAATAAAAATTTGATTTTTACACTAAAATTATTAAAAATACAAAAATTCCAAAATACAAATTTTAGTCTAAAAATAGAATTTTTACATGAAAAATACATTTATGCCAAAAATAATAAAAATGAAAGAAATGACATAAAAATATAATTTTTACATAAAAATACAATTCTTATGCCAAAAATAATGAAAATATAAGAAATAATACAAAACGATAAGCTTTAATCTATAAATGCAATTTTTACATGAAAAATGCAATTTTTATCCTAAAAATAATAAAAAAATGCAAGAAATGACATAAAAATACATTGTTTAATCTAAAAATACAATTTTTACATGAAAAATGTGATTTTTTCATTATAAATCAATAAAAATACTATTTTAGATGCTAAAGGTGGAAACTTTTTGGATCCTGCATGTATGAGTATAAACCCATACGCGTGAGATCCACCCAAATCACTCAAAAATACAAAAATAAATAATAAATAAGCAAATTAAATAAAAATGCATAGAAAACACTCTCGGACATTGACCCACTTCTTCTCCACCAACATATATCATATTTCATACTACTTTTCAAGACAAATCATAATTACAACCACAATCACAAAATAAGGAGTAGAAGTAGAGAATCCAAATAACAATAAAGATAAACATGAATGAAAATGATTTTGGGTTAGAATATTTGACTAAACCTTTTTTAGTAAACAAGACAATTGAAGTCTTAAAGATGAGATTGTTGGGTTATCATCACCAAAAGAAAATGAAAATAATGTGAAAATGATAGTTATACCTATTGGAGCGCACATTGAAAAAGATGGAAGTTAGGTTTGCTTTAAGTGGACTATAAAATCAACTTAAAAAAGGAAATGAAATGGGTTTAGGTTGAAAATGGGTCTTCCAATCTCTAATCTAGCAGAGTTTTTCCAAATTTTCTAAAAAAAACCACTTAAAAATTAACTAAGAGGACTGAATTTATAAAGTGAAAGAGCTGAACCAAGGGCGCGTGCCCTTGTTGAAGGGTGCACGCCCTTAGTGGTTAAGGGTGAATGCCCTTAGCTAAGGGCACTGGCCCACATATGCTCTAAGGTTGAACCTTTAGAGCATTTTGGGGTTCCGTGGTCCTTTTTAAGTGTAAATTTTAGAATTTGTGGGTTTAGAGGTTGATTTTTGAGGTTTTTAGATGGTCAAAGCATACTGTTGAGGCCCTAACCACTATTTTCATCCATTTTTCATTGAATGGTTTTCATCATTGGACTCTTTTAGGAATTAAATATTGAGTATTAGCAAGTAGCTTTCCATCTCATGTTAGATTTGACTCTGCAAATAGCAATAGGTTTCAAGATCAAAAGTAGCAATGAAGGATAAAATTAAAAAGGAGACTAGCAAAGGAATTTTTTGTTGTAATTGTAATTATATTATAGAATTAGTTATAAAATTTAATTGAAAATAAATTTTACAAAAGAAAGGGAGATGGGAAGAAGGGAGTCATCTATCAGGCTATGCCATCTCTTCTCAATCTCAATTAGGATTTTTTTAGTTTAGTTATATAGTTAGGGTAAAGCAGTAAATATAATAAATATAAAGGGTAAATTAGAAAATATATAAAAGCTCGATAAAGATTGGGATCTTACCAAGTCGAGGATTATGCAGACTTGAGCTCGACTCGACAAACTACTCGAGTAACTTGAGCTTGAGCTTAACTCGACTCATATTGAGTTGATTTCAAACTTTTTTCAAGTTGATCTCGAATAGCTCACGAGTTAGCTTGACTCAGTTACACCCCTAAGCATGGTGTTCTTGGTGATATTTCCATATAAATCTATGCTATTGATACTTTTAAAACAATAAATCCTATGTTGTATTCATTTTATTGAAAAAACTCTTAGTTGAACTTATATTTGAGATTTCGATTTTGAACTTAAAATGTAAAGATGGGCTTGTTAGTGTTTAAAGTTTGTCAAATTACTCATTTTTTATATTTTACTATGATATTAAAAATCAGTTTTGTTTTATTTAAGGTCAAATTTCCATCTTTAAAATAAGGTTTCTTTCCTTTGTTTATAATCAAACACGATTATATTGTTAGTTTTACATGGCTATATCACTATTTTGTGTGGTTATGTTGCTATATTACGTGGTTATGTGCATGGGTGTGCACCCCAGTCTACTCTCAGGCATGATTGTGCATGCCTTGAAAACCATTGTTCACCACATTTTAAGTTCCTAAACGTTCATAATAAATCCTATTTTATTTTTACTCTCAAAGAAGTTTGGAAAACCAATTTAAAAGGATAAGGAATATTTATTTTTCATGTGAAGTATAAATGATTTTGAACTATTTTATATTTATTGAATTGAGTATTTTTATGATGTTTAGTTGAGCTATTAGTTTAGGGAAATTTTAAGTTATATTGAAACTCTATTGGATTTCTTTTAAGAACATATTTGAGCATTGCATTATAGCATAGGCTTGGCTCATCTAGTTAGTTCTATAGCATCTATAATCATAAATGTGTGGTTAACTATATAGTATCAGTTTTAAATTTATGTTATACATATCATATGTTTTAAATTATATATTTATATAAACATTTTCTTACAAAATGAATTATGATGAATATCAGTTTAATATTATTATTGTGTTACGAATCATTTAGCTTATATAATAAAATCAGGAATAAATAGCAATACTTTATTATTGAGATGATTAAAGCAATTTGAGATAGTATTATGCTTATTATTAATTTTGAACTAGCAAATATTTTTAGCTAATACATGGTTATTATTTTTATTGTTTTACTTGATTACATCAATATATGACAACAAGTATATTTTGAATTTAGCTTGATTTATGTGCATGATTTAGCTTATAAACAAATTTTTACACTTTTGGTATATATCCCTTAGATTACCACCATGATGACTGGTATTTATACTTCAGTATTATATATATATATATATATATATATATATATATATTGGTATTTTGGTTTACTTATTTATGAGTTATGTAATCGTATTAGAAAGAAGGGGCATATTATAATGTAAGCCTTTAGTTCTTTTAAGAGAAACAAACTTGTAAATTAATGTAGTTATGTGTAATAGTAATTTTTATGTTAATGATTATAACTACCAACATATAGCAAGTTGCAACCAATCATTAGCTAGTGGAGTGGGCGTGACACAGTCATTAAGAGGAGTACCATTAGTAGTTGAAAAATGGACATTGGGCTCAATAAGAGTATTAATAGTCTTAGTATCAGTGAGTCTTACACGAGATATAAGATTAGTGGCATACTTGGCCTGAGATAAATAATATCCAGATTTGTCAGAGGAAACCTCAAGGCCTAAAAAATAATTCAATCGACTAAGATCCTTCATTTCAAATTGTCTGCTAAGAAAAGACTTAAGATCTGAAATGCCCTGTAAATCATCATCTGTAATAATCATGTCATCAACATAAAGTAAAAGGAGTATACAACCTAAAATGTCTTATGAATGAACAAGCATGATCATAAGTGCTAGATTGGAAACCAAATTGAAAAATAATAGAGCAGGATTTGGAAAACTATGCCCGGGGTGCCTCTTGTATATAAAGGGCTTTTATAATTTGTATTAATATATATTTCAATAACAAATTTTCTCTATCAATTCTCTCTTCCAATTTATAGAGATCCTTTAATCCATTTGAGTCAAATATTTGCGTTCAAAATTCTTTTATTCTTCTTATTTTTTGGTCAGTTTTAAAGATATTCCTTTAATTTGTATTATTATAAGTTATGTATTTTTCTTATGGGTTCATCTGAAATTGCTCAACATGTCTCTCATCCCATCACTGTTATCTTTGATGGCTATAATTATGATTTATGGTCCCAATAGATATATAGTTTTTTCA
Organism: Macaranga tanarius; assembly: GCA_949673435.1. Taxonomy (NCBI): domain Eukaryota; kingdom Viridiplantae; phylum Streptophyta; class Magnoliopsida; order Malpighiales; family Euphorbiaceae; genus Macaranga; species Macaranga tanarius. Next base: position 18,134 of record CATIWO010722505.1, on the reverse strand, counting down.
AGGGACACCTTCTATAGCGACATATGACGGGTGAGCTTCCTAAATCTACTAAAGTTATTGATGAAACAGAAGAAAAATTTATTAAATGTGTAAAAATATAGGAAGGAGAAAATCATCAAATATTGAACTGGTTTTATAATACTTGTGTTGCAAGCATTAAAGTGGAATTTTATAGTTTTGGCTCTTCTAAAGAGGTATGGTATTTCTTACAAGCTCATTATTCTATTTCTAATGATGTGCATCAGTTCCAACTCTATAGGCATCTTTCATATTTATGTCTCTAAATTAGAAGTCCTTTGGGATTAATTAGCTCAATGTGAACCTAAATAGGATAGTATTTTTATAGATACTACTTATTCTAAGCTTCATGATCGCCAACGTGTTTGGCATCTTTTGATGACTTTCTAGGATAAGTATGAACATGTTAGTACTACTTTGCTTCATCATAGTCCTTTGCCTTCGCTTAAAGTTGTAATCAAAGATTTACTTTTTGAAGAAACTCATTTGAACACTTTAAGATGACTGATCTTTATTATCTACTAATGTTGTTCCTCCTAATTTTATCACTCCGGTTCCATCTGCTACTTATTCAAAAGGAGTTTTTGTAATTATTGTAAAAAGATAGGTCATATTATTTCTAAGTGCCACCATTTACAAGCCAAAAAGACTTATGGATAAAACTCCTCATCCAATGGTTCTCAGTAGGGTTGAGCTAAAATAACCAAAAATCGAATAACTAAACTGAATGGTTCCATTTGGTTCAGTTTGTTTTTATTTATAGAAATTTTGTTCAGTTTTTAACGGAACCAAAATATTTGATTCAATTTTTATTATAAAAATTACAATTAAACCAAACAAAATTTTTAAAATATTTTAATTTAGGGTAATTTACTAACACCCCTGAAGTTTATCCAAACTTACTATTCCGTCCCTACATTTTCAAAAGTTAAGTAAATACCCCCCAAGTTTGATTTCATTAACTATTTTTCCCTTCCAATTAAAAAAAGATGTTAACTTAAATAAAAAGTCATATCTACCCTTAATATCTTATTAAATTTATAAATGATGCCATTGTTAACTTATATTATTAAATCTATATCAATTTGCAAAAAATTTATCTATTTTTTTTTTCAGTATTTGGAGTTTTATTTATATTAAGAATAAAGATTAATTAATAAAATTTTAAATAATTAATAATATTATTTATCAAATTTAACTCAAATTCAAAAAAAATAAAACTCATAAATTAAAATTATTATAAATATAAAACATTACATTTAATATCTTTACCCAAGTATTCAAAATCTTTAGTTTTTACCTAAAGATACTATAGCAATCTAGTTATGTTCCAAACCTTATAAACTGACTAATAACTAGCTCTAGGGGTGGCCACGGTTCATGAACCGGGCGGTTCCGGTTCGGAACCGCCGGTTCACGGTTCCACATAAGGTGGAATCAAACCGGAACTAGCTTAACCCCGGTTTTGGTCCAGTACCAAACCGACCGGTTCATGGTTCCAGTTTTACCGGTTTGGTTTTTTATGCATTGTAAAAAAGTTGTGGTATTTTAGAAAATAAAATATACTACGAGTAAGAGAAAATTATGTAGAATTTTATACGAAGTTATGACTTGTATTTTTTTGACTTTTTGACATAATTTTTTTCATAAACTGAACTAGAATTGGCCGGTTCGGAACCTGAACAGGCCGGTTCCAAACTGGAACCACCGGTTCATGGTTCCAGAAGGAGTGGAACCGGCCCTGAATTGGTGCCTCCCTCAGTTCAGGGCCGGTTCAGCCCGGTTCCAGTTCTGAATTTGACTGGTCTTGTTCTGGTTCGGTTTCAGGCCGAAACTGGCCCGTGGCCACCCCTTACTAGCTCTAATCTTTTAATTTGCTAGCCAATTATAACAACTAACAAGTCTGCAATTGGATTGGTAGGAAAGACCAGGAATTATGGCTAGCTTCCATTCTAAAAATATCATTCGGAGTTGGTTAAAGAGAAAAAAAGGAAAAAATTAACCACTTCAACACTTCCAAATCAATTATATAAAACTGATTGCTTCCAATAATGAAGAAATATTGGACTCTAATGGCTACAACTAAAAATGCTTCTATAGTTTAGTGGGCCATTAACTACCCAATTGAACTAAGCATACACATAAAGGCTAATGCATTCTAATCTCTTGCAAATATTATGATAATTTGAAAGCCTTAATTATGAAACAAACGTCAATTAGCACAAAAGAACTATAGGAACAAGCAAGCAGTGGCAGGAGCGGGCGGTGGTTACAAGCAACACTAGTGGGTAATGGCAGCAAGCAACGACAATGAGCAGTGAGCAGGTGATGACGGTTTTGAAAGTGAGAGAGTGTGAGTGTGGATGAAAAGAAGATAGAGTTTGGGTGAGAAATAGAGATAGAGAAAGTGTGACTGAGAAGAAGATGGAGTGTTTTTTAGGGTTCAGGGCATTTATGGAATATCATATAATTATTGCTATTTTGATGTTAATTATTTTCTTTGGTTAAAAGTATATTCCAAAAATTAATAGTATATTCCAACATTTTTTAATGAAAGGGGAAAGTAGTTAATGAAATCAAATCTAAGGGGGCATTTAATTGACTTTTGAAAATGCAGGGACATAATAGTGAGCTTGGACAAATCTCAAAGGGGTGTTAGTAAATTACCCTTTAATTTATGGTTCGATCTGATCGGTTTAGGACAAATATTTCAAAATAAATTAGTTATATTAGTTTTTAAATATTTAAATATTTAATAAAATTATTTAATACAAAAAAAATCAAACTAAAATTATTGAAAATTCATTTTACATAATCGATTCGATTAGTTTTCTAAAAAAAATAATAAATAAAAAAAATAATAATAAATCTCATAATTATTATTAAAATATTATAAAATACATAAACCCAATAGGTCCAAAATTTAAAAAATTAAAAAAGCCCAAACTGAATCAGTTTGGTTCAGTTCAATTCCATTTTTGTTCCAGTTCAATTATTTTTTAAAAATATTTTTGGCTTAGTTCATTTTTATATATTTTTAACCAAAATGAACTAACAAATGCACACTCCTAGTTCTTTTGCTTCGCATTCTATTGCGACTGCTAACATAGTGGGTCCTTTTAATAACGCTTCTCTAAAAGTTTTCCTTATGAATCTTCAAGCTCTTCTTTAATAGCTCCAATCTGATTTTGGTATTCTTTTTAATCTAGCCTTTTCTGTCACTCTAAGTACTTTCTCTCTATGGTATTTTGATTTTGCCTATTGTAATCATATGACTGCTAATTCATCTTTATTTACTTCTAAGTCATATCTTTCTATTGCCCTAATTGTTCATATTATTGATAATTCGATCTTAACTATTGATAGTGTAGGAACTATTTTCACACCTTTGATGCTACCTAACACTTTTTTGGTTCTTAAATTATCTCTAAATCTTGTACCTAACACTTTTTTGGTTATTAAATTATCTCTAAATCTGGTATCTATTGGGAAATTATGTGAACTTGGTATTAATTTACATTTTTCAAGTCATGGTTGTACTGTATAGGATCTATAGATATGGAAGATTATTGGGATAGGCTGTAAGGTTTGAAGACTGTATGAGCTATCGTCTCTATAATTACCATCTCAAGTTTTTACTACTGCTATAACTTCTAGTGGCTGACATTCTCATCTTGGTCATATTTCTACCTCTAGATTAGGATTTTTAATTTCTAATGGCTATTTATGTCCTATTAAAGCAACATACTTTGATTGTGTTTTATGTCATTAGTCAAAACATCACGCTTTTCCTTTTAATATAAGTGATTTTGTTTTTTTTTTTTTGTACCTTTTCATCTTATTCATTCTGATATTTGTAGTCCTTAACATTATAATACCATGGGTGGTTCTCATTATTTTGTGATCTTTGTTGATGCTTTCTCTCAATGTACATGGATTTTTTTATGTGTAATAAATCTGAATTACCTGTGATTTATATTTGTTGACTAAAGGTTACAACCTTTATTAATTTTTTATGATAACAATATTTGATAAAAATGGGTACTAATGGTTTTGTACAAGTGATGTGTAAAGGGCCATCAAAGAAAAAGATCAAATGCAAAGTCAAGTAGATCAAGTCCAAAAGTTGTAAAGATTCAAGGCATGAAGCCCAAAAAGACTCTTGAAGCCTATGTAGAGAATGGTAGGATATTTTGGTATTTTAGAGTTTTTGTTGAGGGTAAAAGAGAGAAATAATTTTAGTATTGGAAGCCAAAATTTTCTATTTGCACTAAATTGGCAAAAATCTTTTTATGGAAAAATTGAAGTTTTTATTTTGTCAAATCATATGCAAAATCAGAAAGAGATTTTTTAAATAGAAAGAAAGTGTTTTTAAAAGTCAAAGGCTGTTTTAGAAAAGATTCTTCATATGACAAATCTAGAAATTTTCTAATAAGCTAATTCGGGAAGGTTGACCTGAAAATCAGTTTTGTGCTGATTTCTTGCAAAGATGATTTTTGTTTGTATTTTTTATATGTTTTGAATTTGGAATATTTTTGAATAGGTTAGTATCTAGGACAATTATTTTTTCATATATAAACATTGTTTACCAATTATTAAAGAGGGTGTGTGTAGAGAGTAAAATTAGTTTTCATTAAAAGGTTTTATTGTGCTTCATTAACTGGTTTATTTTCTCTCTAATATCTATAGGTTTGTTTGTAATTTTTGAGAGAGAGACACACCATCTTTAAATTTATTGAGCAATGGATGCTTAGTTTCTGGAGCTAATCAAAACTAGGGTCGTATACAATTTTCTGGATCTGTTAGGAAAACCAGTAAGGGCGTTAGTTGCTGGAGCTACTGAAAACTAGTTCAGGTGACAACTTAGATTAAGGTAGATTTAAGGCTGTATTTAGCTTGTCTCTTACCTATGAAAATAGATTTTAAGATAGTGGAAAATTTTAAGGAGGGTTCCTTAAGGAGTGGATATAGGTAAGGGGTGTCGAACCACTATAAAATTACTTGTATTGATCTCTACTCTTTCTTCTTATTCTTGTTTGTTTTATATTTCAGATCTTACTCTATTAAGTTGCTTTGATTTCTTATGTTTATCAAAATCAGTTTTTTTATAACTTAAAAGTTAAAATCTTAAATTAGTCTTTCGGTCTTAGAGATTAGCTTGCCTATTAATTTTAGTTTTCTGTAAAATTTATTTTTAAGTTCAATTCACCCCCCTTTTGAGCAACCTAATGGACCTAACAAGTGGTATCAGAGTAGGTGTATCTTGCTAAAAATTCTTCATATGGCTTCTAGCTCTAGTGCTTTCTCTAGTGCATCAGGACTTCCTGAGGGAAACTCCATTACTAGATCACCTCTTTTCGATTTAACTAATTATAATTGTTGGAAAAATAGGATGAGAAATTTCATTCAAGCTGTTGACATTAATTACTGGAAAATCATTCTTATTGAACCTTCTATTCCAATTAAGAAAGATGCTGATGGCAAAATAATTCTACTCCTTCAATCTGAATATTCAGAAGCTAATTAGAAAACGGTGCAAATTAATGCTAAAGCTCTTAATATGATTCATTATGCTCTTGATGTAAATGAAATATCGACATGTACCTTTGCCAAACAAGTGTGGGACAAACTTAAAGTGACATACAAAGGAACAAATCAGGTCAAGGAGTCCAAAATCAACCTGCTGTGAAGAGATTACAAGTTGTTTTCCATGAAGCTGGATGAAACCATTTTTGCCATGAACTTCTGATTTATTAATTTTGTCAATGCATTGAAAAATCTTAGAAGATATCTGTTTGAGGAAGAAATGGTGAAGAAAGTTCTTAGATCACTACCCAAAAAATGGAAACCTAAAGTGACAGTCTTGTTACCAAGGATCTACGAAACTACTCTTATGATGAGTTGATTGGATCTTTGCTCACTCATGAGATGATCATGAAGGGAAAATCAAAAGACACTTCAGCAGAGAAGAAAAAGAGAGGAAGCATTGCTCTAAGAATGGAATCAAGTAGTGATAACTCAACCAGCTCCGAAAATGAAGAAGTGGCACTCATCACAAGAAGATTCAAGAAAATGTTCAAGAAAGGAGAAAAGACCTACAAGAAAAATTTGAGAAAAATGTTTAATCCAAAGTTAGAGCCTCAAAGCAAGAAGGAAACTATAGAATTCATTTGCTTCAAATGCAATAAACCTAGACATCTGAAAGCTAATTGTCCCAAGCTGAAAAAAAGTTCAAAAAGGAAAAGCTCATGAAAGCAATGGTTGCAACCTAGAGTAATAGTGATAAATCCAGCACCAGTGAAGAAGATAAAGAACGTGGAGCAGTTGAAAATCTCTGTTTGATGGCAAAGGAAGACAAGGAAATCTATAAGTCTCAAGTTGATGCAGACGCTGAAGCTGAATTACTGACAAACTCAGCTCATGAGGCATACTCTTTTGAACCACTCTCTTATGATGAATTAAAAGCTGCTTTTGGTGATCTGTTCAAAGAAATCTTAAAAAGGAACTAAAGACCTTAAAATTTGAAAATAAAGTGTTGCGTGCTAAATCTGAATGTCATGATTCATAAAATGATCTTAATGCCTTAAAGGAAAAGAAAGTGGTGAATAACAAAATTCTTGTTGATCAGTTTGAAAAAATTGCTCAAGCAGAAGATGAAATCAGCTTTCTGAAAAGAGAACTATATGTTGCTACTGAAAAAAATGTGACTCTCTTGAAAGAAAATGAAAATCTTCAAAAGAAAATTTTGAGTTTCATAAATGATCTTGAAAAACTCACCAAAGGAAAGCACACAATTAATAAACTCTTAGGAAATCAGCATACGCACACTAATAAATCAGGCTTAGGATTCAATGGATTTGTAAAATATAAGAAACATGAAACTCATTTTATTAAAGCTGCCTCTTCAAGTTATAAGCACTTCACTTATTTTTACTACAATCATAAAGGACATATTACTAAATTTTGTGCTTACAAGAGAGGTATCTCTAAAGTAAAATTTGTTTGGTTACCAAAGAAGTCTGATTTAATCTATAAAGCTAACCAAATAGGACCTAAATTAATTTGGGTACCTAAAAATAAGTGATCTAATTGCAGGTATACCTAAGGAGCAAGAATGTGTAAAATAAGTGGTACATAGATAGTGCTTGCTCTAGGCATATGATGGGTGATAAATCAAAGTTCACTCAATTGAAGATGCAAAATTAAGGAATAGTCAGCTTTCGAGATGACAATAAAGCTAAAATTATTGGAATAGGGACTATCGGCAAAATCTATCAATTAAGGAGATATCTTTGGTTACAGGTTTGAAGTTTAACTTTTTAAGTGTTAGTCAGTTATGTGATAGGAATAATAGAGTCATCTTTGAACCAACTCATTATAAAGTCCAAAGTTTGTATGATAATCAAACTCTTTCTATTGGTAATAGGAGTGAAAATATTTACTTGGTTGACTTTGAGAAATTTGATCATCCTAGTAACTTGTGTCTCTCTTCAATAGATAATGATAGTTGGATTTGGCATAAAAGACTAGGTCATGCGAGCATGCATTTAATTTCTAAATTGTCCATAAATGAGCTTGATAAAGGTCTGCCTAGGCTAAAATTGGAAAAGGACAGTGTTTTCGATGCTTGTCAGCTAGGAAAACAAACAAGGTCATCCTTTAAATCAAAAGGGTCAGCTATAACATCTAGACCTCTTGAATTGCTACATTTAGATTTTTTTGGACCGGTTTCACCATCCAGCTTAAGAGGAAAATCATATGCATTAGTTGTTGTTGATGATTATTCAAGGTTAACATGGACCCTCTTCCTAGCTTATAAGGATAAGGCATTCAACAAGTTTTTTAGTTTATGCAGGAAGATTCATATCCAAAATGGGTATAATGTCACAACGCTTCAAAGTGATCATGGAAAAGAGTTTGAGAACAAGCTGTTTGAAAAATTTTGTGATGAATTTGGAATAGCCCATAACTTCTCAGCTCCAAACAAACCTCAGTAAAATGGTGTTATGGAAAGGAAAAACATAACCTTATAGGAAATGGCTCAAACAATGCTCAATGAAGCTAATTTGCCTGAGTACTATCAACACAACATGCTATATTTTGAATAGAGCATTGGTAAGATCTTCTTTGAAAAACACTCCCTATGAATTATAGAAAGGTAAGAAACCTAATGTAAGTTACTTTAAGGTCTTTGGATGTAAGTAATTCATTCACAATAACAAGGAAAATCCACTTGCTAAATTTTTCGATGAAGGAATTTTTCTTGGATATTCTAAACATAGTAAAGCTTATAAGGTTTTCAACAAGAGAACACTTAGTGTTAAGGAATTAATTGATGTAGTATTTAAAGAAACTAAACAAACTCTACCATGTAGAGATGTTGTTGATGACTTTCCTATAGGTGTTGAAAATCCCACGAATGAGCAAGACGAACAATCTAAAAATACTAAAGAAAAGGAGAATGTTCAAGTTCAAAGTCCTGATCAAGATAAAGAAAATTAGAAGGAGAAGAACCTAGAAAATCAGTCTCATCCAGTGCCAAGCTATCACCCTGATAAAACTCAAGGAAAACAATAGAACTCCAACAATGACCTACTAAATGATTGGAGGTATTATAGACATCATTCAAAGGATAACCTCTTGACAAGTCCATTAAGCAAGCTCACAATAAGGAGTGCATTTAGAAAAATGATTGGAAATGTAGCATATGTCTCTAAGATAGAACCTAAGATAGTAGATGAAGCACAACAAGATGAAAATTGGATTCTAGCAATGCATGAGAAGTTAAATCAATTTAAAAGAAACAACATTTGAAAATTAGTTCTTAAACTAAAGAACTAAATTGTGATTAGAATGAAATGGGTATTCAAAAACAAGCTGGATGAGCATGAAAATCTAACAAGGAACAAAGCAAGACTGGTTGCTAAAGGTTACAAGGGATAGATTTGATGAGACATTTACACTGGTTGCTAGACTTAAAGCTATGAGAATTCTTTATGCTTTTGCATGTCTCAAAGACTTCAAGTTATACCAGATGGATGTGAAGAGTGACTTCCTCAATGGGTACTTAAATGAAGATGTGTATATAGATTAGCCCCCTAGTTTCGAGAACCCTAACAAACTTGATCATATCTATAAGCTAACAAAAGCTTTCTATAGTCTCAAACAAGCCCCCAGGGATTGGTATGAAAGACTAAGAAAATGTTTGTTAGAAAAAATATTTGTAAGAGGAAACTTGGACAAAACACTTTTTATTAAGAATCAGCTTAAGGATATTATAATAGTTCAAATTTATGTGGATGACATTATATTTGGTGCTACTAAGGAGAGCATGCACAAGGACTTTGCTGATATGATGATGGGAGAATTTGAAATGAGTGTGATAGGAGAGCTGAATTTCTTTTTAGGTTTACAAATATAACAGTATGAAGATGGAATTTTCATAATTCAATCCAAGTATGTCAAAGAGCTACTAAAAAATTTTAAGATGTCTAAATCTAAAGTGAGCAGAACGCCATGAGTGCAAGCACTAAATTGGAGAAGGATGAGAAAGGTAAAGATGTGGATAATAAGGTATATCAAGGTATCATTGGATCTTTACTCTATCTCACTACAAGTTGGCCTGATATTCATTTTAGTGTCTATTTATATACACATTTTCAAGCTAATCCTAAGACTCGCATTTAAATGCTATTAAAAGAATTATAAGGTATCTTGTAGGGACTTAAGACTTAGGTCTTTAGTATCCTAAAGACAAATCAATTGATCTTATTTAATATAGTGATGCTGATTTTGCAGGAAGTAGAGTTGATAGAAAGAGAACTTTAGGCATATGCCAATTTCTTGGCAATGCTCTAGTTTCCTAGTTCAACAAAAAGCAAACTTCAGTAGCTTTATCAACTACCAAAGCTAAATACATAGCAGCTGGAAGTTGTGTGGCTCAAATGTTATGGATTAAACAAGAATTGGAGGATTGGCTTGAGGTACACTCGCATTCCAATTTTGTGTGATAATACAAGTGCCATAAACTTAACAAAAACATTTTATTTTGCACTCTAGAACAAAGCATATTGAAATTAGGAATCACTTTATTAGAAAATGGAGTGGTGAGTATTTTCTCAAGAAAATATCCAGTGAGTAAATAAACTACAATGTTGTCTCAAGAAATAACAGGAATAAACAATAACTAGAGCAATTTGAAAATAATCAAAATTATTTCCACTTTACTCATAAAATAGTCCATAAGAATTAAACAAGTTTATAATCAAATAATAAGAATTATTTAAAATAATTCTTTATGGATTCAAATCCGACTTTTCGGAAGTTAAACTTCTTTTTTTTTTCCCCTTTTTCACATTTCAATAAAAACTTCCTTTCAAAATTTCATTCTCATGTTATACACAGTACAGTACAACACTATACAATTTTGCCAAATATATTCAGGAACAACTTAGGTTGCTATCGATGTGGGGGGTACTAATAAGCACATCAAAGGTTCAATCTAGGTATGCATACCGATCTATATACCACTCGAATTAGCCCTAAAGGCATTCATGAATCTCGAGCGCTATCCCAAAGATAGTTATCATAATTCTTATATCTCATTTTTGTCAATTCTTTATTGTACCTCGAGTGCAAAAATATTAATTACACGTGAGTTGTTGTGTCTCAGACATAGTCTTATATCTTACAGAACCCAGTCGTATCGCGGGCACAGTCTTACTATAACCTTTCCTTTTCAATGTACATGTGCTCACAATTTCAGTATATTTTCAAATTTGGTTATGTTTCCGATAGATTAAAACTCTGTATTTACATCGTAAATCATGTATATTATAACTCTGGGATAAACACCGATCAGAATCAACTCAAAATAGTATTTTGAACCACTGAGGTGTCGGCTTAGTATAGAGTTGCCGCCTTTGTTCCCACTGAGTCGCCTTCTTATCACTTAAAAGCAATAGAGCCGTCGCCTTAGTAGTATAAAGAAGCGTCACCTTTGTAACTCACTGAGGCGCTGCCTCAATGCAATTAGGCACCGCTTGATTGCACTGTTGTAACTTTTAAATTTTTAAATTTTGCAACAAAAATAATAAAAACGCCCGAAAACAATCCAATCAATGCAAAGATTTAAGGAAAACAGAGAAAAAAAGAAAATCCACTCACAAAATGTCAATTTCTCCTTTTTTCTTTCTTTTTCTCCTTCCTCTGCTTTCTTTTTCTTTTTCTTCTTCATTCTGCTTTTTCTTTTTTTTCTTCTTTCTTTTTTAAGTTATAGATATGGTGGTTTAGTCATATTATCCTTATAGCTCCTCACTTTATTTCTTTCAATTAAGTCCTTCCTCTAAATTTATTTTCTTTACAATTTAGTCCTGACCTAAAATAACTTTAATTTTTCGGGTGTGGATATGACAATTCTCCTCCACTTAAGAAATTTCATCCTTAAAATTTATAGAATGCTCGTTTTCAATCTAATTCTCACCTAAAGAGAATAGGTACGAATATTGTTGTCCCATATCCTGCTCTCATTCCCATATAGCTTTTTCACGAGAAAGATTCTTCCACAATATTTTGACTAAAGGTACAACCTTATTACGCAATACCTTTTGATCACTTGCCAAAATTGATATTGGCTCTTCTTCATAGCTTAAATTCTCATTTAACTCTACCGGTTGTTCCTGTAGTATGTGAGAAGGATCACTTCTACATCTTCCCAACATCGATACATGGAAAATATCATGAATTTCAGATAAACTAGGAGGTAAAGCTAATTGATAAACCATTGGCCCAACACGTTCAGTTATTTCGTACGGTCGAATAAATCTTGGGCTTAATTTATCGTGTTTACCAAATCTCAGTGCGCCTTTATACGGTGATATCTTTAAAAACACTTTTTGACCAATGTCATATTCGATATCATTTTGTTTAAGGTTAGCGTAGCTCCTTTGTCTATCTTGTTCCGTTTTTAAATTTGCTCAAACTACACAAATATTCTCCATAGTCATTTGCATAAGTTCTGGGCCCAATAATTTCCATTCTTCGACTTTCTCTCAGCAGATTGGGATTCTACATTTTCTTTCATATAGCGTTTCAAAAGGTTCCATATCAATACTACTTTAGTGGGTATTGTTATAAGTGAATTCCATTAACGGTATTTGCTTATCCTAATTATCTTTAAAATATAATGCACTAGACTTAAGCATATCTTCCAATATATGTATGGTGAGTTTGGATTGACCATCAGTTTGAGGATGGAAAGCTGTACTAAACCTGAATTTAGTACCTAAAGCTTTTTACAGACTTAACCAGAATCATAATGTGAATCTTAGATCACGATCTGATACGATCAATACCGGTGCTCTATGTAATCTTACAATTTTTTTCATATATAGTTCTGCTAATCTATTCAAATTGTAGCTGACCTTGACATGTAAGAAATGTGCTAACTTTGTCAGATCGATATCGGTGCTCCATGTAATCTTACGATTTCTTTCACATATAGCTCTGCTAATTTATTCAAATTGTAGCTGACCTTGACAGGTAAAAAATGTGCTAACTTTGTTAGAAGATCAATAATTACCCATATGACATTATTTCCTTGCTAGGTTCTTGGAAATCCTATTATAAAATCCATTATAATATGTTCCCACTTCCATTCAGGAATTGGTAAGGATTGTAATAATCCAGCAGGATGTTTATGCTCCGCCTTCACCTGCTGACAGGTCAAATATTTTGACATAAATTCAGCTATATCACCCTTCATTCCATTCCACTAATAACTTCCTTTCAATGTTCTATACATCTTTGTACTTCCTGGTTGCATAGCATATGCCAAACAATGTGCCTCTTCCATTATTTCTCATCTTAATTCATCTATATTTGGCACATATAATCTAATCCCAAACTTCAAAATTCCTTCTTCACTACAACTTAACTTATCCATCTTTCCCTTTTTCACATCACTACATAACTTTTTCATTTCTTCATCAATTCGCTATGCTGCTATAATTCTTTCCATTAAGATTAGCCTTACTCTTAAAGTAGTTAACACTCCACCAGAGGTGTCTATTTTAAGCTCAGTAATTTACTTCCTCAATTCAATTAACAATAGCATCCTAACAGTACGGATATAATAAAAACTTCCACTCGACTTCCAACTTAGAGCATCCGCAACCACATTAGCCTTTCCTGGGTGATACTCTATTGTATAATTGTAGTCCTTTAACAATTCCACCTAGTGTCTTTGCCTCAGATTTAACTCTGTTTGAGTTAAAATATACTTCAAGCTCTTATGGTCCGTAAATATTTGACACATTACTCCATACAAGTAATGTCTCCACATTTTGAATGCAAATACCACTGCTGCTAATTCTAAGTCATAAGTGGGATAGTTCTGCTCGTGTGGTCTCAATTGCCTTAATACATACACCACCACTCTTCCATTTTGCATCAATATACAACCAAGCCTTTGCTTCGAAGCATCATTATACACCACAAAATAACCTCTTTCCACTGGCAACGTCAATACTAGCACAGTGACTAGCTTTTCTTTTAAAATTTTAAAGCTTCATTGACAATTCAAAGTCCATTCAAATTTTACATTCTTCCTCAATAATTTCATCAATGGTGACACAATAATTAAGAAGTCCTGTATGAATCTTTGATAATATCCTGCTAGTCCTAAGAAACTTCGTATTTTTGTTGCATTCCTTGGTGGCTCCCAGTTTATAATCACTGCAATCTTACTAGGATCCACATTCACTCTTTCAGCAGATATCACATGCCTTAGAAATGCAACCTTATCCAACCAAAACTCACATTTACTAAACTTTGCCTACAACTACTTATTTCTCAAAATTGCTAACACTGTCCTCAAATACTTCTCATTTTCTACTCTTGATTTTGAATATACCAGAATATCATTAATGAACATAATTACAAACCTATCTAAATATGGCCTAAACACTCGATTCATCAAATCCATAAATGTTGCTGGTGCATTGGTCAGCCCAAATGGCATCATCAAAAATTCATAATATTCATACCTTGTCCTAAAAGTAGTTTTAGGTACATCTGATTCCTTAATCCTCAATTGGTGATAAGCAGATCGTAAATCTATCTTTGAAAATATGTGCTCCTTGTAATTGATCGAATAAATCCTCTATTCTAGGCAAAGGGTATTTATTTCATATTGTGACCTTATTCAATTGTCTATAATCTATACACAATAAAAAAGATCCATCTTTCTTTTTAACAAATAATACAGGCACACCCCATAGAGAGAAACTAGGTCAAATAAATCCTTTATCCAATAGTTCTTGTAATTACACTTTTAACTCCTTTAATTCTGCCAGACCTATCCTATATAGTGCTTACGATATAGGAGTAGTTCCGGGTACTAGTTTAATCTTAAATTCTATTTCTCTCTCAGGTGGTAAACCTGATAAATCTTTTGGAAATACATCCTCAAATGCATTCACCACTATAGTTTTTTCAACCTTGGACCTTCATTCCTTTCCTCCATAACAGAAGCTAAGTATGATTCATACCCTTTCGTCAAGTATTTCATAGCCATCATTGCCGATATAATCTTTATAGGTATTTTCTTATTTTCTCCTAAAAATATCTTTACTCCATTCTCCTTTTCAAATTCTACTTGCCTAGTATAGCAATTCACATTTGCTCAGTAATGACTTAACTCGTCCATTCCAAGTAGAGCATCAAACTCACCAATGGATAAAGGTATAAAATTCCACCTCATTTTACCTTCATTAATCTTTCCCGAAACATCTCTATATACATTCTTACCAACTACACTTATTTCCATAGGCATGCTCATAATCATAGGTTCATTCAAATCACTTATCTCAAGCTTATCATGCATTACATAAGTTTATAATATGAATAAAAATGCAGCACTTGGATCAACCAGTATGTGTGCTAGCTTACCATTGGTGTGAGCCTTGCCCGTTATCATATTTGGTGACTCCTCGACCTCTCCTTCCGTAATAATATATACTCTAGCTTGTTGTACGCCACTAGCTGCTATGTTTAGCTCTCCTGGTTGGATTTAAGACATTCCTACCATTCCATTCATCTCTCTTTGTACAGCAGCTGGCCTTTCTGCCCTAGTTGACCTTCCACCTCTTTCATTATGAGGAGCGTGGGATGCTTACACTGATGGTTCTATTGGGTATACTTTCGTGTAATTCCTTATATAATACCCAATCTCATTACATCGGTAGCATCTGATCTCACCTTTATTACACCTTCCAGCATGATTTTTCTTACACAGGTTACACCAAGGCAACATATCTTTCCCTTGTAATCCATTTCTAGTGCCCATTTGTCCCAATGGCATTGCTGGTTGTCTCACCGATGCCTAACTTCCTTGAGGTCTATTTCTACCTCCCGACCTCACATTACTCCTGGAGTATGGAGAAAACCTTGATCTCCTACTCCCATTTCCTCTCCAAGTTTTTCATGATGACTCAACTTATTGATTAGGCCTAACTTGGGTTGAAGCCTCTAATTTTTTTTCTAGCTTTTCATGTTCCATCGCTTTTTCAACCCAACCTTTAAACGTCATTCCAACATATAGATTCAGTTTTCCTCTTAAGAATATATACAATCCTTCATGAAATGTTTCGCTCTTCTTTTCTTCCATAGGATAGATATCCTTTGCGTACTTGTACAGATCCTCGAATTTATCAACGTATTCTCTAACCATCATCTAATTGATAAACGCAACAACTTTCTCCTTTCAGTAGTTTTCTGTCATGTATTCTCTAAAAAATTCCTCTTGAAATACTTGCCAAGTTAAAGCTTTGCCATACAGATTTCAAACTCAAGTCAGCCAATCGTAAGCTTTATCAAACATCAGGCCGTAAACATTGCTTATCTTCTCCTCGTAACTGAGTTACAATATCGTAAAGGCCTTTTCTATAGTCTTGATCTACTTATCAGCCTGTCTTGGGTCTAATGTACTATAAAAATCATATGCTCCACACTTCTTCACATGTTTAATTACGTCTCTAGATCTTTTATACTTCTTTTTGTCCTTTTCAGCCATCACAGTTGCCATTGGCATGCATTATTGGCGGCACTAGGTAGTTAGGTATATTTTTCTGCACTGACGGTGGTGGTTATCCATTATGTGCTCTTCTCATTACATTGAAGTTTAGCACTGGAGCATTCGGCATCGAATTACCCTATTCGCTTTCTATATCGATCCCTCATATTTTGTCTCCCTCATTACCAACAAAAGCTACTGATGGAGATAATTCTTATGGTGAACATCAATTTCTACTCACACTTTCCTCTCTCTCTCTACCAGACTTATTCTATCAGTCTGGACACCTCAACCTCTACCTCTAGGTCTACCACGAACACCTATTCTGCCTTCTCTAGTTTTTGCCATCTTCTTGCAAATTCAAAATCAATCCATTTTAGTGATTCAAACCATTGAGTATCAGGTTATCAACTAACATCCATTCAACACATATATTCCTTAATTTTCACTATATTGTTTAACCTGGGTCTTATACCTTAAGCTGCCAAAACCTATCAAATCCATTAAAACCTAGACTTTCAAACCTAAACTTTCAAATCTAAACTTCCGAACCTAGGATTTTATATCTAAACTTTCAAACCTAGGCTCTGATAACAAAAACTATGACACTCCTCGCCACCAGCACCTACATCTTTCAGGACTAATCCCCTTACTGTCCGCCCAAGGCACCGGCGTGTAGAGGTATCACTTCTGAGATAATACCTAACATCCCTTTATTATCTAGCATTTTTATATCATTCAACTATCAACAACACACACACACACACATATATATATATATATATATACTTTCATATCTAAACTTTCAAACCTAGGCTCTGATAACAAAAACTATGACACCCCTCTCCACCGACATCTACGTCGTCCAGCACTAATACCTTTAGTGTCTGCCTAAGGCACCAGCATGCAGAGGCATCACTTCTAAGATAATACTAACATCCCTTTATTATCTAGCATTTTTGTATCATTCAACTATCAGAAACACACATACACACACACACACACACACACACACATACACACACACACACACACATATATATATACACACACTAATAACATTCATCCAACAATAAACAAGAATAATGGCAAGATAAAAAATTGTTGAACTAATATGATATACATATTCAGTGTTCTATCATAAGAGGGCTAAAAAGGGGGAAGATGGTTACAAGAATATTTACAAATAGGGGTGTAACCAAGCCGAGCAGCTTGGCGTTCGGCTCATTTAAAGCTCGTTAGGGCTTGTTCATTAAGATAAATGAGCCAAGCCCGAACATCATTTTGAAGCTCGTATGCTAAACGAGCTGAGCCTGAGCATCCTAAAACTCTACTCATTTAGGCTCGTAAACAAACTCATTAAAAGGCTCACGAACAGGCTCGCGAACAAGCTCGTGTAATAAGCTCAAGAACAAGCTCGTGAGCAGGCTTGCGAACAAGCTCGTGAGCAGGCTCATGAACAAGCTCATATAATAAACTCGTGAACAGGCTCACGAACAAGCTCGTGAACAAGTTCGCGAATAGGCTCGAGAACAAGCTCGTGTAATAAGCTCATGAACAGACTCGCGAACAAGCTCGTGAATAAGCTCGCGAGTAGGCTCATGAACAAGCTTGCAAACAGGCTCGCGAACAAGCTCGTGAACAAGCTCGTTTACTTTTTTATTAATTAAAATATTAGTATTAATTTTATACTAAGAAAATACAATATTTATTACATTAGTATTAATTAATATGAATTATGGCATATGACAAAAGTAATATGATGTAATTATAAATATATATATAATTTAATATTAAATAATATAGTACTAATTTTTGTATTATATGAGTAATTTTATTAATTTTATTAACTACTATCTATTATGTTGTTACTATAATACATTATATTAATTAAAATTATTAATTTAATATATAATTTAAAATATTAAATATAATTATTTTTTAAGTAATTTTTTTTACAAAACTACGTAGTTTTAATTTTAATGTTATTAAATGAAATATAATATGAATGAAAAAGCTAATGTATGATGTTAGTATCATTAGT
>CATIWO010722361.1:0-12833 GCA_949673435.1 Macaranga tanarius | reverse complement strand
CAATTGCGGACTCAAAAAGTCTCCAACTTCATGATGTCCAGCCAGTCTTCTGCCAGCTCTCGCCTATAAGAAGACTCTCCTGCTATCAAAGAAGGCGGAGGTTACACAAGAACACAGAGAGAAATAGACTAGATTATTTCCTTCTGTAATTAAACATTTATATTGAGTGATTGTAAGACAACCTTGTTTCCTTTCACCCATATACGTAAACTTGTAACCATCGGCTAAGATTGTACTCCTTATAATTAATTTATAAAGGTATTATTTTGGCTCCAAACTTTGTTTATTTTAATTCTATTTTGCATTAAGTATGCTCTGTGCTTGCCTCTCGTAGGATCTTGCACATCAAAAAACTTGCGTTGTTTTTAAACTGCGCTCAAACTTCTCCTTCTTCTCTTTTCTGTGTATGATTCCTATACCGGGGCTGCCCAAAGGAACATATACCATTTTTGTTTGAACGACTCCTGTCTGGAGCATTCCTCTGGATCATTCCTACTCTTCATATTTCTTGACAGGGTGATTTGTGGCCATACTGCATTACTACATGCATTCTATAAACTGTCATTTTTCTGTAGGGTGCTTTGTGATTATTCATCATCTGCATCAAAAAGATAAACAGTAACTATTTTTACTGTATAAATCTAAACAGTATTAATTTTTTACTGTTTAAACTGCATCTCCAGTAGTACTGAAGGTATTAGATACAAAGCAGGACTGAGACACTGTCTAAGACATTGATTCTCCTCCTAGGTATCTCAGTAGGTACGAAGTTTCCAAAAGATTTTACTTACCTACCCTCTTATGTGGATACCTGCATAAGGTAGGCTACATAAAATCTTCATTGTTTTCTTTTGAATACCTACCCTCTTATGTGGATACCTGCATAAGGTAGGCTGCATAAAATCTTCATTGTTTTCTTTTGAAACTATCCTTAGTCTGATCCTGTCCCGTTTCTAGTATATATAAATATATATATAACAATATCAATAATATCAAGAACAATAATAATAATAATAATATTTAAAATAACAAGAAGGTAATAATAATAATAATACTAATCAAAATTCAGGTTATAACATTCTTCCCTTCTTATAGAAATTCATCCTCGAATTTCACATTAATACTGAAATAAATATGGGTATCGACCTTACATATTCGCCTCGGTCTCCCAAGTTCAATCCTCCACTGTATGATTGCTCCACAACACATTGACCATAGGAATTTTCTTCATACGAAGTTAGTGAACTTGACGATCCACTATTTCTATAAGATACTCCTCATAAGTCAAATCTTCACTGAGCTCTACCGCTTAGGGTTGAAGAATGTGAGAAGAATCAAAAATGTACTTCCTCAATATAGAGATATGAAAAACTAGGTGAATTCTTGACAATTCTGGTGGCAATACTAATCGATAAGCTACCTCACCAATCTTAGACTGAATTTCAAAAGGCCCAATATATCTCGAAGCTAACTTACCCTTTCTACTAAATCTCATTACCCCTTTCATTGGTGACACTTTCATAAATACTAAATCTCCATCAGAAAATGACACATCTTTCATCTTAGGATGTGCATAGTTCTTCTGTCAGCTAAAAGCTATCCTCAACCACTGTTGGATGAGAGGAACTTTTTCTAACGTCACCTGCACCAGTTTTGGACCTGTGATATGTCTTTCACCTACTTCCCAATATAGAGGAGATCTACACTTTCTACCATACAATGCCTCATACGGAGCCATTTCAATGCTAACATGATAACTATTATTATAGGCAAATTCAATCAAAGGCAAGTGTAGGTCCCACTGTCCTCCAAAATCCATAACACACATTCTCAGCATATACTCCAATGTCTGAATGGTCCTTTCTGATTGGCCATCTATTTGAGGATGAAAAGCTGTGCTGAAGTCGAGCCTCGTACCCAATGCCTTATGTAACTCTTGCTAGAAAGCTGAAGTAAAAGTAGCTCCTCTGTCTGACACTATACTTTCTAGCACACAATAAAGACAAATAATTCAGTTAATATATAACCGAGCTAACTTGTCTATTGTATAAGTCTTCTTTATCGGTACAAAGTGAGCTGACTTGGTTAATCTATTCACTATCACCCAAATGGCATCATAATAATCCAGTGACAAAATCCATTGCAATCTATTCACCTGTTGTACATGGCAATCCAGTGACAAAATCCATTGCAATCATATCCTACTTCCATTCAGGAATAGGAAGCTGCTGATGTAATTCTGATGGTCTCTGATGCTCAAGTTTTACTTGTTGGCATATGAGACAGTTGGATACAAAATCTGCAACGTCTCTTTTCATTCCATTCCACCAATAGGTACTTTTTAAATCATGGTACATTTTGGTAGAACCTAGATGAATACTGTAAGCAGAAAAGTGTGCTTCTTCCATAATCTCCTTCCTCAGATCATCAACATCTGGCACATATAACCTAGTGCCCAAACGCAAAACACCATCATTATCAATCACAAAATCTCATGATTGACCTTGTTAGATCTCTGATATAAGTCTCTAAAATTATGGGTCCCTTCCTTAAGCTGCCTTAACTCTATCCGACTACACTAATCGTACTCTGAATTGAGCTAAAAGACATTTCTTATTTACCTTCCATTGTAACCCTTGATCGATCAACTCATATAATTCTTTAATGATTTGTCTTCTTTAAGTGCTGATGTGGGAAAGACTGCCTAATGACTTTCTACTCAATGCGTCAGCTACCACATTGGCTTTACCTGGTTAATAAAGAATGGAGCAGTCATAATCCTTGAGAAGTTCCATCTATCTCCTCTATCTCAAGTTCAAGTCTCTCTACTAGAAAATATACTTTAAGCCCTTCTGGTCGGTGTATATCTCATAAGTTACACCATACAAATAATGTCTCCATAGTTTAAGTGCAAACACCACGGCAGCCATCTCCAAATCATGAGTAGGATAGTTCTGCTCGTGCTTCTTTAACTGACGTGAAGCACAAGCAAATACTCTACCATTCTGTATTAAAACACATCCTAAACCTACTCGAGAAGCATCACAATAGACTGTGTAACCTTCATTCCCTGAGGGTAAGGTCAACACTGGGGCTGATGTCAATGCACCTTTCAGTAATTGAAAGTGCTCCTCACACTTGTTTGACCACACAAACTTAGTATTCTTCTAGGTTAACCTTATTAAAGGCACTATAATTCTGGAGAAATCCTTTACAAATATCCTATAATAACCAGCTAAACCTAGAAAACTCCTCACTTCTGTGACATTTATAGGTCTTGGCTACTCCATAATGGCTTCTACCTTCTTTGGATCCACTTAAATATCATCTTTGGACACAACATGTCCTAAACATTTGACTTAATTTAACAAAAATTCACATTTTAAGAACTTGGCATACAATTGATGTTCTCTCAAGGTTTGAAGTACCATCCTCAAATGCATGGCATGCTCTTTAGTACTTTTAGAGTACACCAGGATATCATCGATAAACACTATCACAAATCGGTCTAAGAATGGCCTAAACACCCGATTCATCAAATCCATAAAAGTTGTTGGGGCATTGGTTAATCTAAAAGACATCACCAAAAATTTATAGTGGCTATATATAGTCCAAAATGCTGTTTTAGGTATATCTCCACTCTTAATTCTCAACTAATGATACCCCGATCTTAAATTAATATTGGAGAAACATTGTGCTCCTTACAATTGATCAAATAAGTCATCAATCCTCGGTAGAGGATGCTTATTCTTAATAGTAACTTTGTTCAACTGCCTATATCGATATAAAGTCGTAGGATACCATCTTTCTTCTTCACAAACAACACTGGTGCACCCCAAGGAGATGTGCTAGGTCTAATGAAACCCTTATCTAACAACTCTTGTAATTGCTCCTTAAGTTTTTTCAATTCTACTGGTGCCATCTTGTAAGGTGGCATAGAGATAAGATCTGTACTAGGCACCACATCTATACAGAACTCTATCTCCTTTTTAGGTGGTAAACCTGGTAATTCTTCGGGAAAAACATCAAGAAACTCATACACAATTGGCGTATTCTCTACTTCTCCCCTATCTACCTTAGTATCTTTGACCACAACTAAATAGCCTTAACACCCTCTTCTAAGCATTTTTCTAGCTGTGATTGCAGATTTGAGATTTTTAGGCATTAAACTCCTATCACCCTTGAATCTGAATTCCACATCATTTGGAATTCTAAAGATCACCTTCTTCTCCCAACAATCCACAATGGCATAATTTTATGTTAGCCAATCCATTCCTAAAACCATAACAAAATCAATCACATATAAAAGTATTAAATCTGCCATCAATTCTTGACCTTTCACCAACATGGGACATGATGGAAAAACTATGTCTGTTTCCAACTCATCACTAAGAGGAGTTGCCACAATTAATGGAACCATCAATTTTAACGGATGCCAATTCATCTTGGATGAAAAAATAGGAGACACAAAAGAATGCGATACACCCGGATCAAATAATAGTGCAGCTTCTAAATAACAAACATAGAGGGTACCTACTACCACAACATTGGATGCCTGAGCATCCTGAGGGGTGAGAGTGAAAACTCTAGCTTGTCCTCACCTTTCTTGTTGTGAAGTAGAAGGCTGAGTATAACCTCTTCCTCCAAATCTGCCACTAGCTCTACCCCCAAAACCATGGCCTTGCTGGCCTACAAACTGTGTAGCTCCCTGTTGAGGATACATTAATGTTTGATATTGTGGAGGTGCTTGTTGTATCAGCTGAGCTACTGAAGGAGATGATCCTTGAGCATAGGATGGCTGATAACCAAAACTAGGACATGTTCTAGCAAAATGTCCATACTGACCGCACCTGAAGCAAGCTCCTAGTAGTAAGTGGCATGGTCCCTGATGCACCCTACCATAATTAGGGCATGAACTCGGCCCAGATCTAGTACTATCATAACCAGAACTTTTTCCACTACTACTACTGCTAGCTCTTGGCCCAAATTTGATAGGTCTGCTCTACCTGTGATTATGTCTCCCAGTCCTATGTATTCTCTGCCCCCTATGCTGCTAAAAGCTACTCTCTACCTCAGAACCTTGACTATCGATCTGAAATACAGGCTGTTAAACATTTTGGGCTGCTCTTGTCCTAGTACTGCTACTCACATAAGGATCATGTATAGTCCCATGCCTGACACGTCGTCTCTCCATCTGCCTAGCCTCTTCTATAATACTGTCCAAACTTTGACCTTCAGTCTGGATGCTAATATAAGTAGGATATAACCCTGTCATATACAACTCAACCACCCTCATCTCATCCCGCATCACATCTTCAGCATGGCGGGATAACTTAAAGAACTCCCGGGTATAGTCTTCGACTGTTCTATCCGCTCTAGCAATGTGCAACAATTGCCATATATAATTGTCCCTCATCGAAGGTGGGCAAAAATATCTCAAAAATCTCTCCTTAAACTCCAACCATATCATAGTGGCCATGTATGGCTAGATAGACTATATGAACCAGTCTTATACTGCAGCTTGAACCGATAACTCTACCATCATTATCCTCTGATAATCCGTATATTCAGCCCTTGTTATGACTTTTATAGAATTAATAAAATCCAAAGCATCCCCAATTCCATCAAATGGAATCCTCATAATTCTGGAGTACAACAAAGCTGCATCTGCATTTGTCATCCTTTGGTTTCTCTGCTGGAGCATTTGCTGCACTAAGGGTATTGCTTGATTAAATGCAGCTAAGCCTTGACTAATTCCTGCCATTCCAGCTGTGAATACTACAGGATCTGCTTGTGGAGTAGCTTGCTCCACTTGTGGCTGCTGCTCTTGGTCTACCCCTTCTCCTAACAGGTGGGGCAGGAGGTGGATTAGGAGCTTCATCCTAAAATGATTGCTCATCATCATTATAGGCTGCTTCTATAGCAGGAGTAGTTCGCACTCGTCTAATTCTGAAAAAGAAACAAGGATAGGAATTCAAGACAAAACAAAAATATTCTATCGCACAAGCTGAATTCTAAAAGCAATGATGACAACAATTGACGATATTTAACCTAATCACCGCAGTCTTTACAAGAAAAGACAAACATAACTAATTAGAAAAGTTACAAATAAACCAATAGCTCTGATACTAACTTTGTCACGATCGGAACCTAAGGCACGTGGCCGGCACTAGGGAATGGAAAAGCTAAATGCTTCCAAAACCCGTAGTAAGCCTAAATGAAAATTTTAACAAAATTTTGGCAAAGTCTCCTCTAAAACTAAAGTAACTCAAAACCTGTAATATCAAAAATATACTTCCAAAACATCTCAACCAACACTACTCCATTTACAACAAACCATCCAACACATAAACTAACATTTAAAATCACAAGATTACATACCATAATACAATCCAAATAAAATCTACAATTTACAATTCTTGTAAAAACAGTTATAACAATATACTACTGCGGTGTCTAGAATACAAATACATAATGTGTAATATCAAATAAACCTACATAAGGAAGCCGGGGAAGAAAGAGACCGGCGTAGCAGAGACTATTTAATATCTAATTGAAGAAGTCCTGAAAAATAATTTGAGAAAAATCAGACCTCACTGAGTGAATTAATATTAAGAAATGCATACTGGATTTTCATCAAAAGTTATTTATTTAAAACTATTAAATTTATTAAAATAGTTTAAAAGCATAAAATAAAATTTCAAGAACCATAAATTTATTTTATCAAAATATTAAAAAATCTCTTAATCCTTCCATAAAATAAGTATAAGAATATAATAAAATATTTTGGTAGGAAAAAATGGTGGTAGAATCTTAAACCTCAAATCTAACAGCCTTTCGGCTCCCTTAATCTAAATGACTGCCGGTCCTAGAGAGCAAGCTCGACTAGGGTCCAACTACAGTCTGTCTCTTAATCTAATATTTACTGGCGCCCAAAGAGCAAGCTCGACCAGGGTCCAACCAATAAATAGCCATAATCTTGCCCAAAGAGCATCGCTAAATTGGGGCCCATATCTCAAAATCTTATATCTGCCCAGAGAGCATCGCTCAACCAAGGCTTACATCTCAATAATATTATATCTGCCCAGAGAGCATCACTCAACCAGGGCGTACAATCAAGCTCATAATTAAATATTAATCACTACTAATGTGCACATGGTCCTGGTGACACCCACCAGGTAGCCCGTTCTACCAGTTTTCCCAAAACATTTATATGATAATGTAATAAATCTAAAACATTTATAAAATAACATTAGAAACTAATCATCGTCATACTTATGAAATCCATGCATAGTATTCAAAATATCCAAATAAATATTTTCAACATCGCAATAATAAAATTAATAAGTAAATGAATATCAATTCATTATATCTCATTTTATCCAATTTAATTAGTTAAATCATGCAAGCAATTCCCAACAATATATTTCATAATATTAACTCACAGGTAGAGCGCGCTGGCCGACGTGTCCTCGCCTGCCTAGTATTCGCGGCTCCAGCTCCCGAACTCTCTAAAATAATAATTATATTTATTTAAAATATGCTTACATATATAACAAATAAATTCATAATAATTTCTAAAATTGTTGGAAAATTTATTAAAATTAATGAAACATTAAAACTGACTTAAAAACACCTTAAAATGACAATTGAAGCTAAAAGGATTTATTTTGAGGAGTCGAAACTATTTAAATGGAAATAGTGTAATTTCCACCGAAACACTTCCGGGATTTTTATTAAAAAATATATAAGGAATCAGAGCTAGCTCCAGTTATAAAAATTAATCCTCATAATTAATACTATTTATTAAAAATAAAATCATAATTTTCTGGGCTGGTCACTATTCCTTACCGGAATCCGGTTAGAACTCGCCAGATTTTCTCAACGAAAAATGTGTTTTATACCATCCAAATATATCAACATCCTCACAATATTATGGAGAATCCAAATATACATCCAAATACCAAATCTAACGGTTAAATTAATAGATCAGGTTAAAAATAGAAATTTACCGTTAAAAATTTTGATAAATTAAAAACGATAATATCCAGACACAAGGTTGGTATCTATGGACTCCTAATGATGAGGGGAACTCACTGGTGGTGGTGGCGTTGGCTGATGGTCACCAAAACATGAGATCCGCCTCTGGAATTGGACTGCCGC
Organism: Macaranga tanarius; assembly: GCA_949673435.1. Lineage (NCBI taxonomy): Eukaryota > Viridiplantae > Streptophyta > Magnoliopsida > Malpighiales > Euphorbiaceae > Macaranga > Macaranga tanarius. The sequence continues at coordinate 4,670 of CATIWO010722361.1, read as the reverse complement.
AACTCCAGAGGCTTGCCGGCACAAATCCAAACCTTCTCAGACAAAATTAAAAATACCAGTGTGTAGGGGATGATGATAAGTATCTGTGGTTTAAATTTTGTGATGATTGGAAGTAGTTTGGCTGGTGAACGGAGAGGAAAAGTTATCGGGTGCTACAGTAACACATTCAGAGGAGTTTAGGGACCTAACCAAAATTCTACGGTTTGTTCTTATATAGATAGCAAGGTGGAAAATTATCACTTGGATACCTGCATTTTGACCAAATTTCACTGTAGTCCTCCCTCTTTATTATTTTCAAAAAGATCCCAACAATTAAATGGCTTAACTCCAAAACCGCATATAATTGTTGGTACTTAAATGAGTTAACTCTAAAACCGCATATATTTGCTAATAATTAAATGAGTTAACTCCCAACCTGATATAATATATATATATATATATATATATATATATATATAGCAACATCAATAATATCAAGAATAATAATAATAATAATAATATTTAAAATAACAAGAAGGCAATAATAATAATAATACTAATAAAAATTCAGGTTATAACATAGACATATTTGATTTAGCTCTTCTTAATCAAGCTCTCGTTTTGAAATAGTTATGGGGACTTTATGAGGATGACAAATCTTTATGGAGTCACATTATCAAGTATATATATTTTGCTTCTAAAGCAAATCAAGTTTCTATTTCTAGTTCAACTCACCCTTCCATCATTTAGCATAACATTTCCCAAGGTATATCAAGTCGAATAAGTACATATCTTGTTGTTTTGGATTACTTATCTTTTTAGAATTGGTGAAGGCACTTTTGTTCTTTTTTGGATGAATAAGTGGTGTAGTAATTCTACTTTATCAACGATGTTTTCTTCTTTAGCCAAATTATCCACTCTTCCTTATACTTTTGTAGTAGATATGAGTTTTTAGGAAGATGATTTATGGTCATGGAGGCTTTCATAGATTCAACCACTGACAATAGTAGAATCCTCTTTAGCTGACTCTTTACTTCAAGTGATTTAAAAAGTTAACATTATTCCAGGAGCGTCTGATCAGTTAGTTTGGCACTCGTCCGGTAGTAGAAGGTTTTTAGTTCAAGACTTATATCTTAAATTTATGCAAAAATTCAGACAAGCAGACTCCATTATTCTTTTTAAAGTTTGGCCAACTTGGTCTTGTAAAAGTAGATTTATTCTTTTTGTTTGCATTGTTGAATCATTTACCTACCAGAGATCGGCTTTTTGCCTTGGGCTTGTACCCTATTTCATAAAATCGTAGCCCATTTTATGGAAGTTTTAAAGAAGCTACTAACCATTTTACTATTGCAATGTACTTTTTTTATGTAGCTATGGAACTTTTTCTTACAATGGTGGAAAGTTTTTGTAACTCTTTCCAATTAGCTACTTCTCTGTTTTCAATAGTAACCATCTTTGGTTCATGATAAATTTTAACAACATTTTTTAATCTCCCTTTTCTATGCCATTAGTTTGTCCATTTGGTTACATCGCAACGAAGTTATTTTTTCAGTTGTCTCTTCTTCTTTCATTCATTTGCAGAAATTAATTTTCATAAGGATTGTTTCATAGACAGTAGTAACCACTCCTCACTTCAACTACACTGTAACTTATTTACTAGCTTCTTCCATTGCTATTCATTGTTGGTCTAATAGGAATTTTTGAAGACAATGAATTTTTAGCTAATGATTTTGCTTTTATCTATGGTCCCACTTTTCGTTTAAGTAGCTTTTTGGGAGCTGATTAATCTGATACTTTTTATGATGAATATGGAGTTCTTTTCCTAGCTATTCTGCTCATGGTTCAAGGGTACTCACTTTAAATACAAGTTAGTTATTCTAAATTTAAAACTTTATTGGTAAGTTCTATTTATTGTTGTTGCAAGTTTTGTTGTTTGATGCTATTCATTTGAGTCTGTTGTTTGGTTGCGTCAGCTGATTTTTTCCTGTGTTGTGTTTTGCTGGTTTCTTGGCTTGTCTAGTCATTGCTTGGGTGTTGTGTCTTTGTTTCTTTAGGTTATTGGGTTGTTTCCTTTCTTTATGTTGTTTAGATTTGTATTGGCCTCCGCTTTTCGGTTTCTCTTGATTTCTTGTTTTCTTCCAATAGTTCTAGAGATAAGTTTTTTCATCACTTCGGTTCTTCCCAAGTGGTTTTTTCCTTCAAATTTTATTAATAAAAGAAAATATCTATTTATAAAAAATAAAAAGGAGCAAAAGATAAATATTAATTTTAAAAATGGTAATTTTAGATGTCGCAAAGTGAAGAGTACTATTGTAGACTGCAATTTTGTAAAAATGTCTCTCCTTTTTTTATTTGCCTCCTGTAAAATTAGAGGGCATAAATGAAATTTTATAAATTTATCTTTTGCAGGGCGATATGTATCCTCACCAAAAAGTGATTTTATCGGTTGAAGGTTAAAAATAAAACCAAAAATATTTATCTTTCTCTTTCTTTATTTAAAATCTACTAAGTTGTTTGTATTTGTTGTTGGAATCCCAACACCATTAAAATTTTTCAACAATCTAAAAAGTAACACATAAGAAAAATGAGGAATAGAATTTAAAATCACCACATCACTATGTTTAGTTTTCTTCTCTTTGCCTTATTATGTGTGCTTGCTACTATACCACTCCATCACTATTTTCACATCAATTTTTGCCTTCACTTCCACCACTCTTCTACTCCATTAACACCTTATATCAACTTATTAGAATTTATAGTTGATTTCTTCGTCTCCCCCTCAAATAAAAATTTTGGCAAGAAGGAAAAGACTTGTTGAAGCTAATTGTAATATTTCTATTTTACAAGCTCATTGAGAGATCAAATGGATCTAGATATAAAATGATCAAGTTTCCTTAGTTGAGAATCAAACTCAAATTCAAATTAATAGTTAAATATGAAGAGTTTTTTGCTTATTATGTTATTAAGTATAAATTCATGCATGAATAAATTTGCATTTATAATATGTTAGAGTTAAGTTTATGTATTAAAATTATTATAGTCAAATTATTATGTATATGTATGACTATTTATAATTTTATAGTTCTCTATCAATTGTAAGCCATCTTGTCCAATGATTTTTATATTGTATTCTTTTCATAAAATTTGTGTTTTATATTTATTTGCTTTGTAATCTTTTTGGCAGAGATCATAAAAGATTCATATTCATTTTTTCTATAATTTTTAAAAATAATAATAAAATTTTAAGTGATATAATACAATAGAAATGTTCATATATTACATTGTAATATTTGCTAACCGTATTAACAACAAATAGCATATCAAACCAAATAATTATAAATAATAAAAATGTAAATTTTCAATCTCATATGTTGATAAAGAAATGGATGCACTTTTTATTTAGAATCCTCACTGTTTTTTTTAATTCATAAAAAATATCTCTTATTTATAGAGAATAAAATTCTATTGTATTAATACTTTCAATGTGACTGTTCTATTATGTTTGTGATAATAGATAAGTGTCAAACTATCAATATAATTTTGTAAAACTTTCATCATTTTTTAGAAAAAAAAAATAATGAGTATATATATTGTATCACTCTAAAAAATGTCATATTATTAATACATAAATTAACTATATCACCAAAAAAAAAATTAAACTATACTAAAATTGTTTGAGTATAATTGGGTTTAAGGGTTGAGTACTAATCTTCATATCATTTTTTTTTATCTTTGCTCTTTCACTTGTATAGACTTACATTGAACCATGATATATTTGCGTTCTTTATTTTTCTTTTTATTTTTTATTATTGCGTTTATTATTTAAAATAATGTAATAATTGAAATTAAAATATGATTAAGATAGGATCACTTACCTTATGATAAATCCACAAGTAGATATTTGCATATCAACACTAAGTCAAGTATTAATGCCACCAATGAAAAACTACTTTCACTTACAACCCTTTTTACTATTGTCTTTGTCTATTGTCAAAGGGAGATATCTTACAAAAGGTTTTCTTTTGTTCTGTGTGTACTTTTTTTCTTTTAGTTTTTTAGGTTCTTTTATTTATATTTGCCAGGAGTAGTTATTTTTGTATTTTTGGAGGTAACTACCTCTTTGGCAGTTGCACTCTTTCATCCTTTTTTTTTTAGTTGGGCTGTGTCAATCTATCATGGGTGACCTAAATCCAAAACCAACAAATAATTTTTCTAATTTGCTCACATTTTCGTAAGTCTAAGGGTTAATTGCTATTTAGTCCCTGAGGTTTGACATATTATACTAAATAGTCCCTGACATTCAAAAAATATATTAACTCATCCTTGACATTTAAGTAAATATATTAAAAAGTCCTTGTGTTTGGTTTTCGGTTAAGTTACCGTGAAATACATATGAAATGACTAAATTACCCTGTCTTGTAAATTAAACGCAAAAAGGGGAAAATTAAAAAACCCTAAATCAATTAGCGTGAAACAGCCTCATCCTTGGAAAGAACATGCAAATCCCCCTAATTGATTCTCCATTACTATCTTTGCAATCTTCTTCTCTCTTTTTTCTTGGCACCATTATCATTTTCATGAATCTTTTCCCTTGAATCCAAAAATATCAAGTCAGAGTCCATTGCTTTTGTCCTCCATTGGCGTCGTTGTTGCACGAGAAAGAAGGTAAAACTCCAAAGCTTGTGTTTTAT
>CATIWO010722171.1:0-16337 GCA_949673435.1 Macaranga tanarius | reverse complement strand
TATGAAAAGCCATGATTGTCATATTTTTATGTAGAGCTTGTTACTAATAGCTGTACGAGAACTTTTACCGAAAGAAGTGTGGGATTCCATAACTAAGTTGTGCCTTTTTTTCAAGAGCTTATTGTAAAAACTCTTAATGAGAATGATCTAATCCGTTTGGACAATGACATTCCTGTGATATTATACAAGCTTAAGCGCATCTTTCCACTAAGTTTCTTTGATTCAATGGAACATCTTCTCGTACATCTTGCTTATGAAGCTAGAATTATAGGTCCTGTGCAATATAGATGGATGTATCCTTTCGAAAGGTATGTTTGAATAAGTGACATTATTTTTTACCTTTATGAATAACAAACAAATATTATAATACTTGCCATTATCACAGAGACTTGCGAAAGCTGAAAAGGAAAGTCACAAATAAATTTTGTGTGGAAGGGTCAATATGTAATGGATACCTTATGGAAGAAGCAGTGAAGTTTGCTTCATATTATTTCTAGAATGGGAATGCAACATTTCATAGAAGAATGTAATGGAATGAGGTCTCTGAATCTGATGTTGGACATTGACTGACTTTCTATGTTTAAGCATCAAGGGCAACCTATAGGCACGACTAGTTCACGGATGTTGACGGACCTTGAATATAAGACAGTAATGACTTATGTATTACTGAATTGTCTAGAAGTTCAACCTTATATAGCATAAGAACTATCCCTATTAATGCACATTCAATCATATTCAATATAATAATTATGTAAAATTTATTTTTGAACTAGATTGTATATGAATACTCTACGAGAGTATAACTCACAAATCACGGATGAAGAGATTGATGGCTTGCTTGAGAGGGAATTTACTTCATGGTTTTATCACTATGTAAGTTTAAAATTTTTATTGTCTGAAAACTATCATAATTTTTAATATCATTTTATGTTGATATGGTATCATTATATTTATTGACTATATTTTAGGCTCAAAACCTGGCAAATAATGTATTAAATCCTTATATGAGAAGCCTAGCGAATGGACTAATTAGATCACTGAGAACATTCAAAGGGTTTTTTGTTAATGGCTATAGGTTTCACATTGAAGCCTATGGCACCGATCGAGCAATAATGAATAGTAGTGTTTGCATTAAAGGATCTAATTACAATATTACGGAGAGTTATTATTATGGAATATTAACTGAAATTGTTGAGCTTGAATGTCCAGCATTGCCAATGAAACAAACGGTGTTATTCAAGTACAATTGGTTCAACCCGACACCAAATAGTGGAACAATAGTGCATGAAGCTTACAAATTGGTTGACATAAACCATCGACGCCGATTTAATAAGTATGAACCATTTATTTTATCTGCTCAGGCTGTGCAAGTCTATTATTGCCCATATCCTAGCAAAAAGAGAGATAGGGCCAATTGGTGGGCGGTTTCGAAAGTGAAGCCAAAATCACTAATTAAAATGCTAGAGAGCTCAAAATCTATAAGTGTTGTTCCTCTATTTCAAGATGATGATATATCAGACGTAAGAGTTGATATTCACATAACAGATGATCAAGCAAAATTGGTTGACCTAAGTGGCTAAGAGGAGGATATAAATGAAGAAGAGAATAAAGAAGCAGATTTTGAGTATGAAACATCATCAGAAGATGGAGATAAGGAAAATGCACTAGAAGAGACAAACGATGAGTGATTGTCATTTACAATAATTGTTTGTAATTTGATGTTTAAATTATGTACTAAAAAAGATATTGGAAAAATAATAAATGTATTTGTGTTAATCTTATGCATATGTTCATTATATGTTATTAATTTCATTGTATTAATATTGGGATATATGTGATATTAATTTTCTAATCTTTTATTATCTAACTTTGGATTATGTTTTTTTAGATATGAGGCACCCTGGATGAGGACGAGCAGGTAGAGAGACAGCTGCCAGCAGTTGCACTGGAGGATGGAAAAATTCTCAGCATATATCACTTTCTACTGCTACTGTGGCTTTTTCATCTAGTGTGTGGCACCCTCAGCTTCATCTGCACATCCCCACAGAAGCATTACCCATCAGAGGAAGAGGACCTAAATCATCTGGAGGAAGAAGTAGAGCCCCCTCCACCTAGGGATCGCATTGTTATAAAAATTGATAGACAAAGGTACAATTTATATTAAAGTAGATGAACGAAGTATTAATGTGGTATTAATTGCAATGGTATGAACTTTTTTTTTAATTGTGTAAATCTTATTGAAAATGAAAGTATTAATACAAGTTTATGAACTTGTGAATATTTTTATATTTGCTACAATAACTAAAGGTTTAGTTATTATTTTTCTTTGAATAGTGGATGTAAATGGTATATTTTGAGTTGATTAGAGTATTAATTGTATTCATCATGTGTATAATATTATTTTATATTGTAATATAAATGCAGGAATCGATTAGACCTAAGCGGCAGAGTTTCAAGGATTTGCACACAGATTTGTAAGCGACTTTGGTTCGCAGAAGGGTGGCAGTAGGCAAAACTTAGTCAGGATCAGATTGACTTCTACTGTGATGAGTTTAAGGTGAAGAATGTTTTTTATATCCAAGTCAAATTTTTATTATTTCATTTGAATATTAAGATAAAGATAGTAAGATCATGTATTAAAACGTAAATACACCTTGCTTTGAGTCCAGAAATTTTTCAGGTGCGAAGCTACTAATGAGCAGATAAAGGTAGTGTGGGCACAACACACAGTAAATTGGTATAAAGATAATTTTTCCACATACAGAATGTCAAACACACAATATGGGTCGATATCCAATGATGTGTGGAGAACTTGGTAAGAAAAATAGGCGTAGCAAGATTACGTTGAAAAACATACCAAAGCAAGCAAAATTGGCTATCTGAAAAAATCGGTCTAGGTACAGGTCCTTCTAAGCACATAAGAGGGTCTAGATCTATGCTTGAGCATGAACAAGCTATGGTACATACGAAACATTAAATGTGAAAAATTATATGCAAGAAATAGCTAATTAATAGTTGTTCAATAATGCATGCCATTGTGAACTATATTAATTTATTAAGATTAATTATTTCATTATATTCTTCATTTATGTTTATAATAATATAATATATTATTCATTTGTTAAAACCATAAATAATATGCAGACTGAGTAGGATGGAGTGCGACCAAGTGTACATAAATTATTCAAGGCCACCCACACGAGCAAATCAGATAGAAGCAAATTTATTGATAAGAGATCAAAGACAATTAATGTAAGTTCAAAAATATTTTCCTTGAGTTTTGTATCATGTTCAGTGGCCACAAATAAATAATGTACTTATGAAAGTAGTTTGTGCACATATTACATAATATGATAATGTATTTAGTTTTTAATATTTGATTTAGGCGCGTTTCGAAGAGACGCTGGCTGCCGCTTTGCAACCAGTAGAGGAGGGAGGAGAGGCACTATAAGTTGATGAGAACCAAATTTTCCTTCAAGCAGCTGAAGGAGAACAAAAACAACGAGTATACGGTGTTGGATCTTTAGTGTCGACTTACTATACGAGCGGTTCCCGTACTACCGATACGACATCCTCAATGCAGGAGTTGTTTCCTTTTCAGGCTGCTTTTGATGATGCGGTTGAGAGGTCTGTACAGAGTAGATTAGATGATGTTCGCTCTAAGCTTCACCGTGAGTATGATCAGCGGCGCTCTGAGCTTTCCTCTGAGCTTCACCGTGAGTATGATCAGCAGGTTGGTGACTTTCGGCGAGAGCTAGAGACTTTGACGAGGTGGGCTCACAGTTCTGGTATGCGACCTCCTGTACCTCCACACTCATCTCCTTGTCTAGCTTCACACACAGCTCCTTCAAATGCTGAGGGTGATCTTGGTCCAGATCATACCACAGATTTAGCGGACCAGTAGGTTTTGATACTGTTTATGTAACAAATGTTTGAAATTGTTTATAAATTGTACATTTTTTCATATATTATTCCTTTATTATCATGTTAAATTTGTATTTCAAATGTATTTATCTATATTTTTTAATACGATTATTTTTTTCTATCTAAATTATAATGAATGTTTGTATAATTTACAACAGCTACAATCATATAAAAAATTTAATAAATAATTATAGGTGAATTACCTAAAAAAAATCCCTATAAAAATTAGTGACGGAAATAGAAATTCGTCGCTAACTTTTTGCAAAATTACCAACGGAGAATATTCCGTCGCTAATTAGAGACGGAAAATCTATTAGTAATTATTAAAAAATTACTGAGGAAAACTATTTCGTCGCTAATTAGCGATGGAACCATCCATCGGTAATTTCAGTAGTACCGACGGATTAATTTCCGTCGCTAATTAATTTTTCGTCGATAAATAATAAAACCGGTCGGTAAATATCCGACTAATTTACCAGATGACTGACCTATTTATCGACTGCAAAATAAAAATACCGATGAAAAATCCATTGGTAATTTACCGACGGACATTCAAAATCCATCGGTAATAATTAGTGACGCGTGTTTTGCCGACATATTAGTATCCTCGGTAATAATCATTACTGATGGATTTTATTGATTTAGCAACAGATTTTTCTATCGCTAAATCAATTTTTTTAAGTAGTGTCCAAAAAGAATTTCAAGAATTGATATGATGCAAGTAGGAATCCACTCACCAAAAATCTTCAGCAATCCATTCCATAATCTCCCCTTTATCACCTTCTTCTTTTAACTTGATGATTTTTGAAATAAGCTCTCAGCACCTTCTTCTTTTTCTTCTTCCACTGTTCTTCTTCATATTCTATAAGCAAAGTTACATTTTCCTTCTTTTGTATGCTAAGTTTAGGGACATGTATTATAACCCTCAAATTCTTTATTTTGGCTAAGTGCCACTGTTTGTGCTAATCTATAAGTATACGGAGTCGATACATAGTATATTATAGATATTGCTCCCTCAGTGACTAACGATTTATCCACCTATCAATCTATCCCTAATTATTTAAGGCAATTAAATTATATTTAATTAAACCTAATAATTAAAAAAATAAAATTCAATTGAAATATATTAATGATGCAAATTTGCTAGGAATGGATCTTCTTCATAATCATTAAACTAACTTAATTAATGAATCTATTAACTATGTATATCCTGAGTTTCTTAAAACCTTAATTATCCTTTCTCAAGAGCTAATTAAATTTGATTCACGATTTCCAATTAAAATCAATCAAATCTAATTCTCATTGCAATATGTTAATCCTAACTTAAAACCATAAATCATAAGCACTACTCAAATGAATTCTCTTTTGTTTATATTATCTTTAATTATAAACCAAAAATGAGATTATATTCATAAGCAATTAGAGTTATGATTTCTCAATTTATAATCTAATCCAAATCATGTTAATGGTGATTAATCATTAACAAGCATAAAGATTAATGAACATAAATGCAATGAACTCATAAATCATTAAACTAAAAAAAAACTTAAATCATAATTAGAGTATCAATTCCCAATCACTAAAAACTTAGTCTAATATAATAAAAATCATCACAACAAAATCACAAGTCAAAACCATACAATAGTTACAAGAAAAAGGAAGAAAAGATGAAAAGAATCTTGAGATAAAAAAAAAACTCTTTAATCTTTAATTCTTCACTCTTGAGCTTCTTTTCTAGGTTTCTTACACTTCCAAATACGGTATCCTCCCTTAAAATTTGTCCCTAAACTTCTGTTTATAACCCTTAAGCAATAAGTCCCCAAAAGTCCCCACAAGATACGACATTCTTCTAAGAGTTATACGAAAAATCATGCAACCTGTGACTGCAACTTTCCTGCAGCTGTAATAGCAATATCTTCTATTCTTCTTCGCTTTAAACCTACGATCATAGGTTATCTACAATCGCAGCAGCAATAAACTTCATTTCCCTCGGATTCCAAACCTACAACTGTAGCTTCCATACTGTCGTAGCAGCAGCTACCTTCAAACTTCTTCCTTCATTAATCTATGACTACAGGTTTCTTGCCATCACAATAGCCACAAATCCTTTACACATCTTATTCTTTAGCTTTAATCTTCATTCCTCAACCACAATTTCACCTAAAAAACAAAATAAAACATAAAAGTACAAATAACTAGCAAAATTTATCTAATTTCTATTTCTAAGGAACATAAAAACATAACAAACCAACCTAAAACCTAATGCAATTCACAAACAATCAGCCACTTACCCCTAACTTACCAAATAGAATACACCTTACTTTAAACTTCTCCTTCAAGTCCTTTTTACTAGGGGTGTAACTGAGTCGAGCCGCTCGTGAACATCATTCAGTTCGTTAAAAGATTGTCAGGTGTTGTATATTGAAGCTCATTTAATAAATGAGCCAAACTGAAATTATACAAAACTCAGCTTATAAAGATCAAGTTTGAATAAGAGCTCGTGAGTCGGCTTATAATTTTAATTTATTAATAATTTAATTTTAGATATTTAATATATAAATTTTTATTCATTTAAATATTTGAAAAATATATTATTACAAAAAATTATAATTTTATAGTAACTTATTGAGTAAATAATTTATTTTAAATTTTTCAATGAATAATTTTAATTTATACTTTGTATTTTGAAAGATTTTTTTAACTTGTTTAAACTTATTTAAGATCATGAACAACTCACAAACACTAAGTGACATAGTAAGTTCAGCTCGAACTCCACTCCTTTATAAATGAAATATGCCCGAGCTAGCCAAAACTCAGCTTGACTCGGCTTTTTTACACTCCTACCTTTAGCACCTCATTCTTCTCTTTTTAGTCCCTCCTTTCTATTTCTTTTGGTGCAATCAAATCTGGCATCACTCTCTCTTAAATCCTTTAGCTTTTCTTTTGCTTTAATTATCCTTTTTGCTAAATTTATTTTATTAATTCACTTATTATTATTCCCACCGACCCAATGTCTCGAGGTTAGAGATGTTACATCTTTCTTATCTTGTTTATTCTTGATCTTTTAATCAAATTTGGTATAGATGGAAGCAGGATAAATTGTTCTAGTGGTTACTAAACTTTATATGTAATTTCAAATTTATCATAAAGTTTCAATTTATGACTTTTTAGTTACTAAAGTTTTATTTTAGTTTCACACGTGGTTCTTCTTTAAATTTTTAACCCTTGAATTGTGCTAAATAATTATTTTAGTCTTAATTTGAATATATTTTACAAATAAATCCTATTTTTATTACATTTATAGAAAATAAAGGAAATATTTAAAATTTATCTTAAGAAATTATTCTTTCACTCATAATTTAAGCACAAAAGCTTAATGGAAAATAGAACATAAAGTTCAACCTCTAATAATCCATCAGGATTGACTTCATTCAACAATGTGCAAAATGAAATGAACCAACTCCTTGAGCAATTCTATACTACAGAAATACTTGGTGATTCAACATAAAAGAGATAAGTCTTAACCATTGAAGTAGGTATACTAGTGAATGAAAGGTTAGATGTTATAAAAAAAAAGGATATAAATTTCAAATATTTCCTTATTTTCTATAAATGTATAGAACATATGGATTTATTTGTAAAATATCTTCAAATTTGGACCAAAACTGTTATGCAATAAAATTCAAGGTTCAAAAATTTTAAGATGAATCACACATGAAACTAAAATAAACATTTGATAACCAAAAAGTTATAAATTGAAGTTTTGTAACAATTTTGAAAAAATAACTATAGTTTGGTAACTAATCAGACAATTAACCCGATTGAAGCATGTATTTAGGCTTCTTTTTTTGTTTTTGGTCTAAACTACTAATATCCAAAACTCATTGAACTTTAACTAATAAAATTCAACCTAAAAAGGAACACTAATATGCCAATGTGTTATGTTGGTCTTTTTTCTTTCTTTTTTACACTTTCCTATGTCTATAGTTCACAATCGATTTAGTGTCTTATTGGTTTGGATTAGGGGTGTGTATACGGTCTGTTTTGGGTATGGGGATTTCTGACCCAACCAAATTAAATGAACCAAAATTTATAAAAACCGAATCGAACTGAACCAATCTAAAGATCAAATCAAATCGAAATGAAATAACTAAAATTTTTATAATAAAAATGTAACAGATCAAACCAAACCCAATTTTTAGAAATATTAATTATTCTAATATTTTTATATTAAATAATTATATTATTTTTAGAAAATTAAAAATAAAATTTCAGTTCGTTTGGTTATTTCATTTAACCAAATTTTTTTAATATAAAATCAAACTGAATCAAACCAAATTTTAGTTTGATTCAGTTCGATATTTGAAAAATAAAAAATAGTAAATAGTTAAATTGAACTGAATTGGTTCAGTTTTTAGTTCAGCCGACTCGAAAGGCTTACACACCCCTAGTTTACATCAATGTTTTTTTGTTGCTCGATGGCTTGGGCATAACTATAAAAATATATGAAACTTAATTTACATTTTGGGCTTTTTCGAGTTTTCATCAATTTACTAATTTTGGTTTTTATTTTAATCTTGAAATAGGGAATATAAAGGAAGAAGACGATGAAGACCGAAAAAATAGTGAATTCTTTTTATTTAGTTATGTAAATATCACAAATTTTCAATTTAATACTAATAGTAAATATTATTTTTTTTAGCAATAGTAAATATTATCAAAAATGCATTTTATGATAATTTTATATTTTATAAATAATTACCATTGGATTATAAAATACACTCTTATCCAATATTGATAAGGACAAAGTAAAATAAAAGTAACTCAAAATCTAAGTAACTATAAAATTTTCCTTATCAAAAACTCCAAAATAGAAAGATAAATATTGTGAAAATTTTTGTATTTCTAGCAATTCATATTAAGTTTTGCTAAATGATCAGAGCATAAAAAATATGCAGTCATTTTGGCAGCTAATTCTTAATGTACTATCATAGGGACTTTCATGGCCCTTTTTACTCCCATCTCAAATTTAGTGTAGCACCCTCAAGTACCACATACAGTATACATACACATGTACCTAAAGCATAAATAACACATGGAATGATACAAATTTTCTCAAAAGATATTCATGTATATATACATAAATATTTTTTTATTCGATACATCAAAAATACCTATTACATATATTTCGTAGTGTTGAAAATATATACATGAACTCAATTACAAAATTGAGTCAAATACCAAAATGATGAATGCTCATGAGGATGGATATGTTGACACCAAGCTTTCCGTTAACCCACCTGAGTTCCCAACTAGACCCAAGCTTTAAGCTTTAACCAAGACAAGCTTCTCAAGTTAGGCTACTAATACCTAAAAACCACAATTGTAAAGGAATGAGCTTGCGACTCAATAAGCAATTATTAATATAAGCATACATATAGTTCTTCTCAAGATCTAATTAAGAAAAATATAATAAAACAACTAAAAGTGGACTACACGGTCGTGTATCAACTTGTGTAGTCTACTGGTTTAAAACCACTGTCAGGACACGGCCTGGAACATGGCCGTGTCTCCATTAGAGTAAGAACTGGTAAGTGCCAGTGCCTGCTCGCAGGCAGCCCTGCTGGCGAGCACCAGTATCTGCTTATAGCCAAAAAAATTTCTAGTGGACATGCCCGTGTCTCACCACATGGACTGAGACACGCCGGTATCTCTACCCATGTTCTGAACCTAAAAATTCAATTCTCATAAGTCTAAGCACTCCACAACCATTCTCAAAACTATATACTCAATAACAACTACATTTAATCATATAAACATGTGGGTATATATCTTAATATTTACAACCCACTGCAATCATCACATTTCATTTTATATAATCCACATTCAACATGCATACATATAATCACAATGCAATGTATGTATGTTTATGCTTGTTAGTTATCCGGCCGGAGTTCTCAACACATGTCACACATATTTCACACAAAGCTCACTTTTTCATTTTTCATATTTTTCATAGATATAAGTGGCCATTCCTGAGACTCTCTGCCCAGCTCAGCCTCAGATCTCACATAATTATATAATATATATCATATGAATGGCCACATCTGAGACTCTCGGCCCGGCTCAGTCTCAAATCGTGGAGCTCAATCTCCACACACACACACACGTTTTCCTCACATTTTGCATGTGTAATTCATCATTCTCATAATATATATATAAACCATATCACATCAAGTGGCTTGCACACATAGGTGCCAATATTTACAATTCATTGCAACACATACTCTTATTCATAACAATATATAAACGGAGAATAAACCATTCATATACTAAAAATAAACCAAAAGTATACCAAAATCATATGCCACATATATGTTATTCATATACCAAAGATATACTAAAAGTATACCAAAATCATTCACCATATATATATATATATATATATATCACAAACAACTATAGTACTTGAAAATCTATACATGTAAGCATTAAATTAATAATTACTTACCTACAAGCTTCAACTCCTTCTTAAATAAAAGCTCCCCCTATTGTATAGGGTCTCCTCTACCTCTTCCACTTCCTACACATAATTATATGCCAATTCAACAAGCAAGCATTACAATTTATTTCGAATTCACCAATTGTAAATAAATGCCTAAAAGTTCAATATAACCTAAGGACACACACACAAGTCCACAAACCCCCAAATTACTACTGAAGATTTGGTTTTGAGTCCACTTCCAATTTTAATTAGTATTACTCAATTAGGACATATATAGAATTAATTATAGATTTGAGAATCCATTTGGCCAAAATAGAACAAAATAGGGCATCTAGTGAGCAGCAAAATGTTCGGTCTCAATTGACCTCCTAAACAACGAAATCAGTTCAATCTCAAAACATAAGAAATATAGAAGACTCTCTGAAGTTTCTAGGGAGTCTAACCTTGCTCAAATTAGAGTTGTATAGCACAAGATGTGGCATAAATAAGAGGACTAAAAAATAGAAAAAAACATACCCAAAATTTCAAACTAATAAAAACTCAAATAAAATTAATCAAATACATAAGTAAGCTTACCAAATTGACTTTAATGAATATAAGAATTCCTAAGGCAATGAATTGCTAGCTTATACAAGACTGAAAGCTCTCCAAAAACGCTTCAAGAACCTCTCTTCTTCTTCTTCTTCACCAAAATCTCTGCACTTACCACTCACACACATATTCATATACTCCCACACACTAACCACCAATCAAATAATGCCAAATGCCCCCTTAAAGTCTTCTATAATAATTACATAGTAAAGGTATATTTATGTAACACCCACCTTTTAGAATACCTATTCTGTCTTCATATATATATTATGTATTGCACATAATAAATAGTGGATTTATTTTAGTTAGAAATGTGCACATATTGTAGAGGGGGACTGTATTGTAAGAAAAGTTTAGAGTTAATTGTGTAAATAGAAAGTTGAGAAATTATTGAGTAATAATTCAAGTTTAGTAAGGGTGTGTAGAGATGGGTGTTTATTATTATTATTATTATTATTATTATTATTATTATTATTATTATTATTATTATTATTTTATTAAGATATAATAATTGATATTATCTATTATTATTATTATTATTATTATTATTATTATTATTAGTTATTAAGTGATATTTGTGTGTTTATTATTATTATATTGAATGATGATTAAAAATTAAAGTATGGAAGACTTTTTGGTGGGGTTTTTGGCAATTGTTGATTGGTGGGAATTTAAGTGAGTGTATATGTGTGTGAGCGTGGAAGGGTAGTGTAGGATAAGTGCAGAGAAGAAGAAGAAGAGAAGGAAATTGAGAGCTTTGGGAGATTAGATAATTCTCTACTCATCTAGCATCATTTTTGGAGAGCTTGCTTGCACTTATTCTTGATTAATTGAGTTAGGTTTTGGAGTTGTGAATTCCGGTATGCTGCCTCTGTTTTTCAGTCTTACTATTTTGACCATATCTTGAGTTATAAACCTCTGATTTGAACAAATTTTAATGATTTGGAAACTTCAGAAAGCTCTCTATAACTTTTGTGTTTTGGGTTTTGCTTGATTTTGCTGTTTAAAAGATCAATTAGGGCTGAACATTTTAATGCTCATACTAAATGCTCTATTTTACCCGAATAGATTCAAAAATTCATAATTAATTCTCTATATATGCTATTGGTATGATTTTAGTTGGAAATACAATTAGACTCACATAGGTAGAGTCTGTATGAATTTGGTAATTTTTAGATGTGCCTATAATTATTAAGAGCATCATGAACCTTATATATTAAACATTTCAGCAACAGTATATAGGCTAAATTGTGAATTTTGTTATGTGTTGATTATATGATGATATCTAGGGTTATAGAGCTCCAAATTGAGCAAGGTCAGAAGATCTCGAAACTTAAAAGAGTCTCCTACAACTTTTGTATTTTATGTATTTAGGGTGACTGGCACAGCCCTATATTTTTTTGCTCCACCGGCCAACTCTGTTTTTCCTATTATGCCCGATTTTACTCAAAAATCCATAATTAATTTCACACACTTCCAAATCAAGTAATTCTAGTTGGAATTTGAAATAGACTTTTATATAACTAGCTTTAGTAATATTTTCATAATTTTTGGACTTGTATATGAATTATTTGGACGCATTAAACTTTTAGCATTTAGTTGCCCTTTTGTAATTTTAGGGTGAATTGCTAGACTTACTTATTTAAATTGGCACATGATTGTGCGTAGGAGTTAATAGAGCTTGAGAAAACCCTTTTCAAAATGGGGAGTTTTATTTAAGGAGTTGAAGGCTTAAGGTAAGTAATTATTAATTTAATGCTTACATGTATTCATTCTTCAAGTATCTATAGTAATTTAACTATGTTAAATTGTGTATACCATTTCAATAATAATATTGATGGATATGCATGTTATGTTGTGAGTAAGATAGATGAATATATGACTATTTTGATGTGAGATCATGGAATGGTTAATTGAGTATGTATGGTAAATGTTGGCTCTTATAATGTCCAAGCCACTTGGTGTGGTATAATGAAAATATATGTATTGTGGCAAGAATGAGTTATATAAGTATATAATGATTATGGTGAACCATGAATTGTGATTTTTCCATGTTGTTGGAAATGAAATGATTATTGAATTGGGGTGATGAAATTGATATGTATAATGGTTGAAATGTGAGAATTTTAAGAATGATGATATGCATGCATATGACATGATGTGAGAAATATGAGGAAAATATATGGACACGATCAGAGATTGAAAGGGGTGGAGAGTCTCAAATGTGGCCATTCAAGTGATAATATATACATGCGCGTACATATAAATTTTAAGATTGAAAGGGGTAGAGAATCTCAGGACTGAGATTGAAAGGGGTAGAGAATCTCCGGAATGACCACGGATATATGAAAAAGAAAAGAAAGAAAAGAAAAAGTGAGCTTGTGCATAACGTGTGTGAACATGTGAGGATAACTAGCTTGCATAAACATGTATTATTGCATTATGTATGTATATAAGTGTTGAAAGTGATTTATTTATGAAATTAATGAATTGAGTAATGTGATAATTGATGGGGTGTAGACATTGAGTTATAAGCACCCAAGTAAGTATACTAATATTTGCTAGATGGTTATTAAAATAATGAGATTGGGTATATATGAGACACCAACAATGTTGTTTGAATGTTTAGAAATCTTGTTGTGATGTTAATGGATGTTTAGTGTGGACTAGTGTGTTTATAATGTATTGTTGTAGCTTGAATTGAGTTACATACATATGTTTTGACATTACTAGTTACTTCAAGGGCTTTTTTGTCCATTTATATAAATGAATTAAGTCCAGATATCTTCATGAAAGTTGTATCTCTTTGAAATAGCTTTTTATAGCCTTTTAAATCACATGAATTCGAGTTCTGTAGAGGGAGTTATGGTGAAAAGAGTACGACATGGTCTGTAGGCCGTATGCCACCAGGAAGAAATGCAGGCTTTCAGGCACAGCCGTGCGCCATTTTGGCATGGCTGTATGGTTCCAGAAAAAACAAATGGCACGAAGCAGGTGCGGCCATGCAAAATTCTTGTACGGCCGTGCACAACTGCGGTAATGCCAAAAAGTTGTGCTGTCGTGCATAATCCTTTGCGCAGCCATGCAACAATCTTGTGCACCCATGCGTAGCTTTTACTTTTTGACAGTTTCTTATTATTTGATTTATTGCAATGCTATTTATATGCTTTTCTTAATTAGTTCTTAAGATGAACTATATATATCTTTATATTGATAATTGCTTATTGAGTCGCAAACTCATTCGCTTGCAAATTATGGTTTTCAGGCTGGTTAATTAAAAGCTTGAAGTGGGTTAGTCATGAGCTCAAATGGGTCAAAGGCAAGCTTGGTATCGACATATCCATTCGCATGATCATATAAGCATTTTGGCTTTTGAGCATTTTAAATTGAGTTCATATGTATATTCTAGTATTACGAAACTTTATATTTTAAGTACTTATAATGTATCAAACAAGTGTTTTTGTATAATACACATATCTTTATGAAAAAAAAAAATTTCATGTGCCACGTGTTTGCTTGTTGTTGGGACACTTGTATATGGTACCTGGAGGGTGCTATATTATGTGGTATCAGAGCGGGGATTAGATTTCCTCAGGAAGATAAGGCATTATGCATACATAACATATCATGCATAAGTTAAGAAAATATATAAGTGATGTGCATTGTATATCTTAGGATGGATGAACACCAAGTGCCTCTTGTTGACCCCGAAGAGTCGTCTGAGAGAGTTCATTAGTAACACCTGTGCATGCTCTATATGAACTTAAATTTTTATTTATAGCCCCTATAAGATGCATATTTTTGTATGTTGTGAATAGATTAAAAGGTGGAAATTATGAATCAAGGGAAAGTGAATAGCTCTATTATAATGTATAAGAGAGCAAAGTACAAAGGTTTTCATAGTTTTAGTGATTCCACTTTAGTAAAGGATGATTATAGAATATGGAAAGAATTTTAGGTTAAATTGATTATACTGATGAAAGGAGAATTAGTTAAGTAGTGATATTATTTGAACAAGATATGTGAAAGTGCAATATGTGTATGAAGAATAATGTGAAGGTATTGTGATCTTAGTAAGGTTCATGTATTAACAATAGTAGTACATTGGTGAGGCTCGGTTAAATATAATTGTAGTGTGGTGGATAACTGAGCCATAATTGAGATTGTTTATACAAGTGTAGTTGTTTTATTGCAGAATTGGCCCTACTTTAGTAGGGAGGTGTCTATATTTTAGGGGAGGTTCTGTCAAATGATTTTGTAGATTCCTCGTAAAGCATGATTATATCATTAGGTTCTTATTATAAAGGCTTGTGTGCAATAGATAAGTTATGATCTATAGGTTGTGATATGAAATGTTGATGATGGTATGAGTATAATATAAGTGGAATACTAATTAAATACCATGTGAGGTTAAGGTATGCATTATGAAATGGTGATATATGGGAAAAACGGATAACAAAAAATCTAGAAGACTTTAAAGTCAATAAGACACTAATAAATTTAGAAAGTACGTTGATTTGGATCAATTTTCTGAGGGCATTTATAGAGAAAAACATTTCAGATGAATAAATGAATAAAAAAAAGAAGAAGAATGAATTTTCTTAGTTGAAATAAAATGAATTATTTGTGGTCGACTATGAAAGATAGTTTATGAAATTAACAAAGTATGCTCTTGATAAGGTGATCACTAAAGAGAGAAAACAGAACAGATTCGAGGAAGGTTGAATTTAGAGGATATAGTGAGCATTTGCTCGACCAACTAATGAAGGAAAGACTTAGCAGGAAATTTAAAGAGTCTAAAAGATGGAAAGTTAATGGTAAATTTATGAGTGGTATAATATTTTCAGGATACAATTGCAATGATGGTGGTAAGAAATATTAAGGTAAGTGATGGGGTTCCAATCTAAGGATGTGTTATTAATAAGATATGGGTACCTATTGTTATATTATTTATGATATCTTTTAATTTTAAATTTGTATATGATCATTTATATGAGTATGCATTACGTATGCATGGTACGTTGGCCTTATTGAGGGCATAGTATATGTGTTTTAATGTCTAATGAAATGTTATGATAATAAGCTTGGTGATGGATATGTTGAGGTAGAGGAAGATTGGGATAGTAGGTAAATGAGAGATTGTGTATGCTAGTTTGATTTCAACTATAATTGCATCTAGGGCTGAGCACGGGTCGCGGAGAACTCCGAACTGTCCCGAAAAACCGAACCAAAAAATCTCCAGAACCGAAAATATCCGTTGACTATTTGACTTTCTCCGAACCGAACTGTCCCGAAAATTTTTATTGGAGCGGGTCTG
>CATIWO010721829.1:0-15427 GCA_949673435.1 Macaranga tanarius | reverse complement strand
TTGGAGTTACTTCCTGGTACAGATATTGCAAGAATGGCTTGTGTTTGCAAAGAGATGAGACACTTGTCTTCAAACAATGGTTTATGGAAGCAAAAATTTGAGGAGGAATTCGGAAGTGGAAAAGAATTACATGGAGTGAGCAACTGGAAAAAGAAGTTTGTTTCTTCTTGGGAGAATGCGCTATGGCACATTGCTCTGTTGAATTCTGCTCAGTTGAATTCTGCTCTTACTCTTACTTATTTGAGTGATTCTGAGTGGAGTGATAGATGAAATATCAGTTTATCTGATTGGTAATATTTAGATGCACATGTGTTTGGTTAAAGTTATTGTAAAAGTGTTGTTTTAATTAAAATGACTAAAAATGATAAATACTTTTAAAAATGTAATTTTAATATTTATTTATGTTAATAATTAATAAATTATTTTTAATACTTATTGATTTTTTAATAACACCCATACATTTATTTAATTTATGTTATATAATAAAATTTATCAAAATAACAATTAAATAAAATAGAGTTAATTTTACTATTCAATGAATAGTATTATGCAAAACTTATATAAAAGTTACTGTTTTACTATTCCGACGTCCGTTTTCGAAACAGACCGCGACATAAAATTTTACGTAATTTTTTTTTTCTCGTGGTATATTTTGTTTTCCAAAATAACGCATCTGACAGGAAAATATTGAATAAGTGAGAAAAATAAATATTCAATATTTTTACTATTTAATAAATAGTATGATGCAAGACTTATGTAAAAGTTATTGTTTTATTATTCCGAAGTCTGTTTCCGAAACGGATTGCGATAAAATTTTTTTACGTAATTTTCTCTTTTTCGTGGTATATTTTGTTTTTCAAAATAAACACCTATGCCAGGGAAATATTGAATAAGTGAGAAAAATAAAAGAATACTAAATAGTGGTATTATTGTAATTCAGGGTATTTTTGAGATCAAAAAATAAAAAATTGTTGTTTAGAATCGGCGTTTTTAAAAAAACAGCATTTACTTGCTTTTTTCAAACCACCGTTATGATTCTTTAAAACGGAGTTTTGTACCTTAACCAAACACTTATCAAAATCACTTTTAGTCACAAATTAACTTTTTTCTCCTAAAACCGCAATGCCAAACGGAGCCTAAGAGGAGGCGGAACAGGTTATCTCGGCCTGTACCTATAGTTGTGCCTTTTGTAAGAAATAAACCTCATCCATTCAGTCTACCTTCACCGAGAATTACAGGTGGTGATTATGACATGTTTCCAAGACTTGCTATTCACACTCCTGGACACCATGGCCTTCTCCCTTCTTATATGCAGCTCTTTCGAACTTTTTCCCGAAGAAACGGGACCCTGAATTGTAATCTTGGAGGATTCAATGCATAGAGTGGCCAATGCAAGTTTTCCTTCATCATGGCTGAATGCTGCAAATGGAGTAGTTGGTAACATTTTGGCATAGCTTGTTGTACACATGTTAAACATTAATCAAGTGTACTGGTAGATGTAGTAGGCTGAAGTGAAGGCTCCTATACAGCAGTCGGTCTGTTAAGACTTTTAAATAAATCTCAAGTTTTTTTTATGTTCGTATATATAATATCTATAGAGAAACTATTGATTTCAACTGTTATAAGTTTTGTTGCTTCCTTGCAAATATACATGTTTGGTAATGAAGATTGTTTTATGATTTTTTTATCTGTATATGAGACCATGTTAGCAATGGTTCTGAAGAGACATCAGGGACCAAAGATTGCTATAAAATAACTACTTTTTCTTGGAGGATCTTCTTGTTTTCAACTGAAGATAACAAACAGAACAACCACTGAACTAGCAAATGAATATTGTGTTCCTTCTTCTCGACTTTCTTTTAAATGGATACTTTTTAAACTATAAATGTTTGATTCTTGAATTTGCATGAGGGCTATATTCATAATGGCTCATATCATAATATTCAATAATAATATATGAAAATCACTAGAAAATTCCTCAAGTACTTGCTAATTGAACTTGTATGCATACTTATAACAAAATTTTGAGCTTAATATCAAACTAAATTTTAAAAATAATTAAGTTTGTATTATGTATGATAAATATGAGAATGTCATACCCTGCATATCTATGAATCTAAGTCCAAAAAGGACTCTATAATCAATAATCAAAGAGGTTAAAGGAACCTAATTGATAAGAAATTAGGACTCTCGTAATACTAATCTGAATAAGACTAGGTATGTCCTCTTTATGCCTATATCATTCATTATTAGATCATCTTGAATAGACTTTCTCTGACTTAAGTATCGGAGAACCTACGGATCGAAGATCCTAGACTCATCCAAGGTGTTCTTTTGTGCTTGTAGGTCCGGAGGAGGTCGAACATTCATCAATTGGCACCGTCTGTGGGAAACAATTTTATTTTCCAAACCACACTCATCAAAGTCTCATGTGTGAATTTATGGCAAACACTTCAGATCCTCCACCTAGCCAAAGTGGAGCATCTACCAGCACTTTGGTTGTTAATCGAGCACACCCAATAACTTCTCAAGGCGATTGTTCACAATCTCTTAGATCGGAATCATTACCATTGACAATCACTACTCAACCAGAAAAAACTTACGAAATATCTCCACCATATTATGCTCCTTTTCAGCATATGTCTAGATCCGTTCCAACTATTTTTTTTCCAAACCTGTCAGAATTTTCAACTCCACCTAACATGGGCGGAACAAGTCAAACTTCCGTCCCACCCAATCTGCCACCATTAGCCAAAGAACAAATAATTCAGAGCCTCAACGCTCAGCTTCAGTTTGTATAATAGCAAATTTCACTTTTTTCTCAAGGAGCAAACGACGTGCCTGCTATGGGAACATCTACTCCTAGATCGGTTCCAGTAATAGGATTGAATAATGACAACCGATTGCCACTCCGAATTAAACGAGAGGAAATGCGGGATAACAGAAACAGGAGACAGGAATCCAATTCATAACATGAATCGGAATCCAATTTCTCAAGGAGTGCTGACTTCAATCGTCAGTTACGGGAAGCATTACATAAGGCTCATACAGGACCTGATGAAATAGAGGAATGCATATTAGATGGAAGTACTCCATTCGTTCACAGCATAATGGCAACCTTAATACCTACAAAATTCAAGGTCCCACCTCTAGATCAATATGACGGAACGGGTGATCCCGTTGTACATGTCTCAATAATCTGTATAAAGATGATGTTGTAGAATGTTAATGATGCGATCATGTACCGAGTCTTCCCCACAACTCTGATAAACATAGCTCAGAGATAGTTCCACAGATTACCAAAAAATTCTATATCCACTTTCAAAGAGTTAATCGAGTAATTCAAGATTCGGTTCATTACCAATATCCCACCAATGAAGAGCATCAACGATTTACGACTCTGTAAACAAGATGATAACGAAACACTTCAAAGCTATATTGACAGATTTAACAAAATCGATATACAATTGAGCACTTGAGCAACAAATCAGCTGTAGATGCTTTGAAATTTAGAACCAAGCTGAGGAAGCTTAGAGATAAGATAACGACAAAGAACCCCAAACTTTTTTGGAAGCAATGGCTATCGCAACCAAGCTGATTGACTTGGATGAAGACAGAAGAGACATGCGAAAAAGAGACGATGAAGGGGGGCCAAGAAGAAAAGAGGAGAAAAAGAATCAAAAAGGGAATATAGTTCTAACAAACAGATGAGTGATGATAAGAGATACGCTCCTCTTAACGCTCCTAAATCAGAAATATTAACGTGGATCAAGCAAAACAGTATAGACATACCAACCCCGCGAAAGCTTAATCCACTTTATGGAGGAAAAAGAGATAAAAATCGATACTGCAGATACCATCGAGACTATGGTCATGACACAGACGAATGTCATGACCTCAAAATAGAGATAGAACGATTGATCAAAGCATGATCTTTGAGAAAGTTCACAGAAGACTTCCCAAAGTGAACTAAAAGTTCAAACATTCACCCTGAACACCAAGAAGACGCAAAGAAGACTCGCAAAGATATATCTGGAGTCATAAACATGATCATAGGTGGCGAATCATCATCAGGAGCCAGGAAAAGACCAATAAGAGAGATATATATGGCACGAACCAGTTTTTCCATGCCGATGATCACGATCACCCTAGAAGACGGACTGCACGTCAAATAACCTCATAATAATGCACTAGTCATTAACACGCATATAAAAAATTACCTTGTAAAGAGGATGCTCATAGATGACGGAAATGCAGTTAATGTTCTAACTTGGGAAGCCTTCCGAGCAATAGGAGGTTCATCAGTAGAACTGAAACCTATAACAAACCCCATAATCAGCTTTTACGGAGGAACCATCAAATCAATAGGAAGTGTCGAGTTGAACATAGAATTGGGAGAACGAGACTCCCAATAGCATCTTATAGTGAAAGCACTGTTCAACATTGTAGATATAAGACTGGCCTATAATGGAGTCAGCGGAAGACCAATCTTATAGGAAACTAATACCGTAACAAGTATTAGATACTTAATAATGAAAATCCCAATTCAAGGGCGAGTTATTACGATCAAAGGAGACTAGGAAATAGCCAAATAGTGCTATCAATTAGCCACAAATAATGAGTTGAAAGCCTTTCCCATTGAATCCAATATAGAAATCGAAAAATAATGAGTAAAGCTAGAATTGGTAGAAGAATTGAAAGAAATAAAGTTGACGAATGGCACAACTATAAAAATTGGTGGTGAGATACCAGAGCAAACAAAAGAAAAATTAGAAAAAGTATTACAAAACCACTCGGGCACTTTTACCACACAAGTATCAGCAATAGTAGGAATTGACTCAACAGTAGTAGCTTATAGCCTGAACATTGACCCCTCTATTAAATCGGTGATACAGAAGAAGTGCAACTTCACAATAGAAAGGCAAAAGATCATACCATCCAAAACAACGAAGCTCTTAGAAGCAGGATTTGTACGAGAAGTCACACATCCTGAATGGCTAGCGAATGTCATATTCGTCTGAAAACCAAACGAAAAGTATAGGATGTGCGTAGACTACATAAATCTAAATAAAGTAAGCCCCAAGGATAGTTATCCTTTACTAACCATTGACCAATTGGTTGACTCGATGGCATGCCACATAATGTATAGCTTTGTGGACACTGCCCAATGATATCATCAGATCCCTATGAAGCAAGAGGATCAAGAAAAAACATCATTCATAACTCATCAAGGGTTATACTGTTATAACGTTATGCCCTTCAAACTCAAGAATGCAGGAGCTACATACTAGAGGTTTATGAACTTTATTTTCAAGAGAGATATTGGTAAAATCATTGAAGTGTATGTAGACCACTTAATCATCAAAAGCCGAACAGAAGAGGACCATTCTACAGACTTAGAACGAGTCCTAGAAATACTATATGAATATAAGGTTAAACTCAATACAGACAAATATGTATTCGGGGTAAAAGCATGAAAATTCCTAGGTTTTATGATCTCACAGAGAGGAATCGAAGCCAATCCAAAAAAAATGGAAGCGATCATTAACATGAAGCCTCCAACAACACTGAACGAATTACATAAATTAAACGAACGAATCACTGCGCTAGGAAGATTCATGTCCTGTTCGGTAAGAAAATGCCTTCCCTTCTTTAAGGCAATGAAGAATGTTAAGAAATTCGAATGGAATGTTGAATGCCAAAAAGCATTTGAAGATATCAAAAAATTCCTAACATCTCCACCTCTGCTGAGTAGACTAACATCAGGAGAAATATTGTACCTCTATCTCTCAGTAGGAAACGAATCCCTAGCATCGGTACTTATCTGAGAAGATCAAGAAGAATAAAACCCCATTTATCATGTGAGCAAGGTCCTTAGGATAGCAGAAATCCATTACCCAAAGATGGATAAATTAGCACTGTCCCTAGTACACACAGCTAGGAAGCTTCATCACTATTTTCAAGCTCACAAGATAATGGTACGAACGAATCAACCACTAAGGAAAATCTTGCAAAGACCGAAAATATTTGGAAGACTCGTCCAATGGTCAGTGCAACTGGGCGAACATGACATATTATATGAACCTCGAACAGCAATCAAAGCATAAATATTGTCTGATTTCATACAGGATATGACTAAAATTATGGAACTCAGCAATGAAAAAAATCTATGGTGAATGTATATCGATTAGGCATCGAGCATGTAAGGTTCGGGTGCAGGAATAATCCTAATAGGCCCAGAAAAAATAAGAATCAAATTTACCTGTCAGAATAGCATACGCTGCCACAAACAATGCGGTAAAATACGAAGCCCTGGTCACTGGATTAAAGTTAGTAAATGAGGTACGAATGGAAAGCCTTCAAATATTCTGCGATTCTCAACTCATAGTAAACCAGCTAAAAGGAATGTATGAAATGAAAGATACGAATATGATTAAATATTCGAATAAAGCTCACTCACTCCTACGCAGGATTGAAGAAAACGGTACACAATGGACAATTGTCCAAATTCCAAGAGCAAAAAATAAAGCTGATAGCATAGCTAAATCAGTAGCAAAAAATTGACCTATGTTCCAGCACCTCCTCCTTAAGGAAGAAATTGCTAAGCCCTCCACGGAGGAGAATGAAGTCCTAACCACATCTGAAATAGCCGAGTGGATAAAACCTATTGCCGAATACCTAGAAATAGGAAAGCTCCCTGATGATAGGAACCAGGCAAAGAAAATTTAAATAAAAGTTGCTCAATACTCACTCTAGAATGAAAATCTATACAGAAGATCATTTAGCCATCCATGGAATAAGTGTATTTCGACTGAAGAAGAAAATTACATCCTTCAAGAAATACATGAAGGAATATGTGGATCCCATGAAGCTAAGGCCACCTTAGTCAATAAAGCCCTATTACAAGGATATTACTGGCCTACAATGTCCTAGGATGCATAAAAGTTAGCACAAAGTTGTGATAAATGTTAGAGATATTCATAGCTGGTACATACACCAGCCCAGGTGCAGAATCCCATCGGAAGCCCATGGCCCTTCGCCATATGGGAAATGGACATTCTTGGACCTTTTCCAATGGCTCCGGGACAGAAAAAATTCATAATAGTTGTAATCAATCACTTCATAAAATGGGTAGAAGTTAAAGTAGTCTCAACGATAACAGAAGCAAGAATCCTCAATTTCTTCTATAAGGAAATAATATGCAGATTTGGAATTTTAAACACACTCATTACAGATAATGGGAAACAGTTCGACAACTTAAAATTCAAACAATTTTATTTTGAGCTCAGAATAAAGCTACGATTCACTTCCGTAGCCCACCCACAAACTAACAGACATACGGAAGTCACCAATCGAACTATACTACAGGGCATCAAAAAGCATCTTGATGATAAAAAAAAGAGATTAGGCTGACGAACTGTATAATGTCATTTGGGCATATCGCACTACTTCAAGAAGTGGAATAGGAGATTCACCCTTTCGACTAGCTTATGGGATGGATGCAGTAATCCCTATCGAAATAGGGTCTCCTTCATACAGAGTCGATAAATACCTAAATAAAATAGAGAATGCAAATGATTACAGGATGTGATTAGATATGCTCGAAGAAAGAAGAGAACAGGCTGCAGCTATAACGAAGCTAGACGACAATAGGTCGCCCACTATTTCAATAAAAAAGTTTGATCAAGGGCTTTCAAAGTAGGAGACTTTGTCCTACGAAAAGTAGAAATAGGGAAGGGCAACGCATGAACTGGAAAATTATATCCCAATTGGGAAGGACCATACCGAGTCATCGAAGCAACTGAAAAATGGGCATACAAACTTGAAGACTCAAAGGGAAATACCATCCCAAGATATTGAAATATAGAAAGCTTACGAAAATATTACCAGTAAGCATCTATAGGTCTATAAAAGGGAAATACCATCCCAACATTATTCTCAAAAGAAATAAAAAATTTTGATATTCAAAAACGTATTAAAGACGAGTCCTTATACTCATAAACAAAATGAGTAACTACACTCATAACAATTAAAGATGAGTCCTTATACTTGCAAATAAAATAAGTAACTACACTCGTAATAATAAAAGATGAGTCCTTATACTCACAAAAAAAACTAGTAACTACACTCGTAATAATTAAAGATGAGTCCTTATACTCACAAATAAAATGAGTAACTATACTCGTAATAATTAAAGACGAGTCTTTATACTCGCAAACAAAATGAGTAACTACACTTGTAACAATTAAAGATGAGTCCCTATACTAGCAAATAAAATGAGTAACTACACTCGTAACAATCAAAAACGAGTCCTTATACTCGTAAACAAAATAAGTAACTACACTCGTAACAATTAAACGAGTATCGATACTCATACCAATAATAAGACAAGCTCCCAAACTCCCAAATAGATCGAGTAAAACGCTTCTACTCCAATACATTAAGCATAATATAGAAAGCGAATAAAGACAATCAAGAAATAATAAGACAAGTATCAGATACTTGCAAACCATAGCAAAATTTTACTTAGAACAAAATACAACCAAATAGCAGAAACGACAAAGGATATTTTCATTGATCCAAAAATTTGATATAAAATTGCCTTTATAAATGTGAGAAGTAAAAAGGTTACAAATAAGCTATTCCTTCGGTGAAGGAGGAATGCTACTTCCGTCGATAGAAGGACCCTGCGTAAATGTTGAAGTTGTAGCCAATTCGGCAGCAGGGTCAACATCTCCTACTTGAGCAGTTGAATGACTCTCTGTAACGGTAGTCACCGCTTTTTCTCTACGAATTACTTCACTTAAGTCACGAAGAGAAATCCTCTGAATTGGGGTAAAGTCAATATCGAAATGATGCAAAGACAATATTCATCAGCATTCTGATTTGATTGCTTGCACAAAGTCAGCTGTCAGACCTTGAAAGCCCTTATTCTTATTCGCTCGGACCTCCTTTAATTGGCGAACCTCCTCTTTGTAGGCAGTAATTATCTGGTCTTATTCAGTTACGGTTGAACTCAACCGGAAAATAGAACTTTGGAGATCCACATTCTCCTTTTTCTCAATTTCTAAACTCGAGAGGGCACTATCTCGCTCTGCTCACACAGTCAAAAAAATTTTATTGGCTTTACAAAGATCGCTCTCGTGCTGGATAGCCAACTCATTTATTTTTTAGATAGCAAGGCTACGCTTGCTCTTATGAATATAACGAATGTCATCCATTCACAATACTCCTTGAAGTGCCTGAAAAATAAAAGGCATTAGGAATACGATTAAGATAATCGATGCACGGAGGCAGTTGAAAATAGAATACCTCCATCATGCTTAAAGCGATTTGACTCTTCAAATCATTTTCATCAGTAGCCTCCCAATGGAGCATATCCCTCTTCAGGCGATGACACTCTGAAAGATGATCATGAACTAAGGGATTGAGGACACTCGGATCTCCAACTCTCTTCTCAAACTAAGACACCAGATTAGGACAAGACTTAAATCTCGGATATTTAAATTGAATATCCCCCTCTTCAGTAGCAGGTTCGTAGGTCCCCTCTGAACCCATTGCTCTTTTCCCCTTTTGTTTGTTAGGAGTTTAGGCTTCCTTAGGAGCACTGAGGGATGAGGGTAGAACTTCATAATCCTCAACACTGAGTGGAGGAATAATAAGGTTGGCAATAGTAGGGGTGGTAGCAACCTCAGTAGAATCATCTACAATATCGATAATATCTTCCATGAAATCAGCCATCTACACAATGAAAAAAGAAAAAGTTAAATAAATACCTCCGGATTCTAGAACTTTAGTTATAATATCATAAAGACCGGCATCAGTAGGATGCTCATGTCTATACACAAATCGTTTCACATAAGTGTGCGCAGAAGGCAACAAGGTGGAACACCGGTAATGAAGATTTACAAGAAGAGTCATATCAACTTCCTCAATGAAATCTAACAATTGCTTCAATTATCGAAGTTCGTTTGTCCATATCACTGGTACTTGTTGAAAAGCAGTCTCATATTGAATAAAGAAGAACTTGCCTCTCCAATCGCAACTGATATCAGGCAATTTCTTGAATAAACTGAAACCGGGAACACTAAACATCGAATAGGTGAGATCACCTTTCTTTTTTATTAAAGAAAACATGTAACGGTGCATTTGAACTATGGGTTCGCGACCATGCGAATGAATTAGTTCACAAAAAGCTGTTAAGAACCTATATCCATTCGGATATAACTGACCCAGAGCAAGATTATAGGAACTAAAGAATAAAATCAATAAAGGATCTAAAGGAAAACGGAGACGCCCCTTCAACTTATCCAAATAAATAACTATCCTATTCCATTTTCCGTCTCTGTCAGTATTATGGTGAGCCCTAACATGCGAAGTAGGTTGGAAAAACTTGTATTCTGTAGGAATATTATATTTTCTCTTACACTTTTGAATAACTTCCTTAAGAAGTGTTGGGAGAAAATTAGATAGATCTAAGGGAACCCTATGAGCCATAGCAACTAGCAAATAAATAATAAAATAAAAGATCAATAGGAGAAAGGAGGAAAAAAGTAACCTTTGAAGCTTCGAAATCAAGGACGTAGATCGCTTGAAGAATCTAAAGAGAAGGCAGAGCTCTAGAGAGAGAAGTGCTAAAGGAACAAAGTGGAAGAGAAAATGACCCAAGAAAGGTTTATAAAGAGGGAAAAGTTTCACTAGACCTTATATACCCTCGACGGTTGATATGCCCATGTTTCACCAAGGAGAAGGGTATTCCAAGAACGGAGAAAATGAAACGATGCCTCAAAAAATGAAGAAACTCGAGCAGTTATACAAACACGTGCTGCATGACAGCTTTAATTATTCATTTACCATAAAAAAAAAACCTTTCCATCATCTCAATAAAAATGAACCTTTCGAAGGTCAAAATGAACGAACCTCTCAAGGTTCAATAAAAACGAACATTTCAAAGGTCATAACATACGAACCTCCCAAGGTTCACAAAAAATGAACCTTTTAAAGGTCACCATATACGAACCTCTCAAGGTTCAACACAAACGAATCTTTTGAAGGTCAAAATGAACGTACCTCTCAAGGTTCAATACAAACGAACCTTTCAAATGTCACAACATACGAACCTCCCAAGGTTCACAAAAAATGAACCTTTTAAAGGTCACCACATACGAACCTCTCAAGGTTCAACACAAACGAACCTTTCAAGGTCAACACGTATGAACCTTTCAAGGTCAAAACATATGAACCCCTTCAGGTTCACAACATGCGAGCCTCCATAAGGTTCAACACTCTGATGCTAAATAAATATCCTTCTCAATGAAGGGCCTTCACATGCAAATCTGCAGAAATATGAATTATGGATAACTGAACGAAAGCTTTTTCGAACATAAATATTTGATACTATTGGGGGGGACATCTGATAAATATGAGAATATCATACCCTGCATCTCCACGAATCTAAGTCCAAAAAGGACTCCATAATCAATGATCAAAGAGGTTAAAGGAACCTAATTGAAAGAAATTAGGACTCTCGTGATACTAATCTGAATAAGACTAGGTATGTCCTCTTTATGCCTATATATAGGCTCATATTTTTCATTATTATATTATCTTGAATAGACTTTCTCTGACTTAAGCATCAGAAAACCTACGGATCGAAGATTTTAGGCTCATCCAAGATGTTTTTTTGTGTTTATAGGTCCGGAGGAGATCGAGCATTCATCGGTGTATATACTTTTTCATTAACATTCTGCAGATTTGACTTTCTCCCCTATTCTTCCCTATTCTCCAAGCTTGTACTAGCTGTCACTACATTTATATTGGCCTAATCCTAACTATATACACAAGCCTGCATTTTTCTTTGCATTTGATGTTTCGAAATCTAATAACTACATACACTCCCATCATTCACAGGTTAATTTTACAAATGTAAAAAAATTAATTTAGAATCCTAAATCTTAGACTATAAAATTGGATAAAACTCATAAAAAAAATAAAATTTGTTCCTCTTTATTTCTTTATATATAAAATTAACTTAAACTACCCACATTTGTTTTTTTATTAATGGCCAGAGACCATGTACAGTACTTACAAAATTCTTATAAAATTAATGGTATCAGGTTCAAGAGATAGCTCTACTCAACCAAGATTCTAATTTTGCCATCTCTTGCTTCTTCACTGCAACCAAGATATACTTTTTTTTTATTAACATTCTGCAGACTTGACTTTCTTCCCTATTCTCCAAGCTTGTGCTAGCTATCACTACATTTATATTGGCCTAACCCTAACTACACAAGAACCTACATTTTTTCCTCTCATATTTAGGACAATCAAATTATTAGTAAAAATTAAGAGTTGAATCTTCACTCCCTTCTTAATATCTCTTAAAATACTTCGGCATAAGTTTTAAAGTTTTTTTTTTTAAAAAAAAAAAATCAAACCTGCATTTTTCTCACATTTGATGGTTCAAAATTCAATAGTAACATATTATTCACAGGTTAAATTCCTATAAATAACAATTTAACTTCAAATCCTAAATGTTAAACTTTAAAATTGGATACATATCTTAATTTGCTCATCATGTGTTTCTCCGCGTCTAAAATTTTAACTTAAAACCTTACTTAAATAAATCCAAACTAGTCTACTTTTTTTTTTGTTAGAAAAAACTTACATTTCTATTTGTATTTAATTACACCATTTTCAATCAGTTTGTTTTTTTGGTTAATGGCATGGCAAGAAGAGAGCCGTGTACAGTGCTAATAAAATTCTTATAAAATTAATGGTATCAGGTTCAAGACCCATCTGGCCATCTCTACTTAATCAAGAATCTAATTTTGCCATCTCTTATTTCTTCACTGCAAGCAACTCTCTTTTTTTAGCCACTGTCACAGAAATCACCTGACCCAAAAACCAAAAAAAAACTTAATCAAACATTTACAGCCACCGCCATGTCATTTGCTGTCACTCTCTCGTCACCTCCCTCTTCTTCTTCTTCTTCTTCATTCACTAAAACTCAACGTTTCAGCTCAAATCCCACATTAACAATCCAATTTTTCTCTCCTTATAACAAATCAAATTTTCGACCTCAAGCTTCAAGGACAAGAATTTCTACTGCTAACAACACTAGTTTAATTAATGGTCATCGAAATTGGACCCGTTCGATTAAAAACGAATTCTTTGATGTTGGAATTGACGGTGGTGATGATGATGAAGATGAAGATGATGAAGAAGAGGATGGTAGGAGTTTAGATCTTTTAGTTAGATTTATACAAAATGTTTTCAAGAAAGTTTCTAAACGAGCTAGAAAAGCTGTTCGATCGGTCTTGCCTCTTTCAATCTCTTCTAATTTGGTAAATTTTGGTTCATTTTATGGTTTTTGGATTTGATTATTGTTTCTTGCTGTTGGGTATGTTTTAATTTGTGTTTATGTTTATTGGTTTATAAAGGTTGGGTTCTCTGTTAATGGAGTACTGATTCTGGCATTTTTGTGGGTTTTGAAGGCATTTCTTGAGGTAATGTAGCACTAAAGCATATATTTTTCACTTCAGCTGTTACTAAATTCAGATTCTTGATGTAATTTTACTTGCAGTGATTCTTGATCTTTTGTAATTGGTAGTGGAAATATTAGTGATCCTTTAGGTAAATGATATTAGGATTCTAAAATATCTGCACTTTTTCACTATTCTGTATCGATAAGCTGTCAATGTCTAAAATTAGAAATGAAGAGGTATTTTTTTTTCTGAAATCAGATGTAAGAGTAAAAATTGAAGAAACTATTGTATGTACATTAGAAATGGGAGAGGATTAGGTTGGACTTTTTGGTCAGTGGTTGCATGAAAATGAATGGAATATAGAGAAGAATTCCACAGTAGACATCAGTTTGGTTGGTGGGCAGATCGATAGCATGTCTGGCTTGAGATAAAAATAATAAAAAAAGACTCAATTATCAGAAAGGGCAGACTAAGGGAGGTAATGCTAGTACTTTGTGTTCAAGTCTTCTATTTTAGGCCATTGTTCAGTGTGGATGAAGTGGAAATAATAGCGCTCCTTAGGCAAATTGATGAACCAGTAAAGCCAAATTAACATCAGTTAGTAATGAATAACATGTTCAAAAAAGCATCTGCCTCATGGTGTTGTTCCTTGTTATTTCTGACTCTTATGTATAATACTTAGCATTTTCTTCTTTGATCAATAGGATATACTGCTCAGATATGTTCTCTGTGTATATATGCTGTGTGCTTATGGTTTTGATTTCAGTATTCTGAAAATTTCAGTAAAATGGGACACAGTTATAATATCAAAGATGTCCAGTTGTTTGTATCACGGGGGTTGCTGTCATGTCCATGCATATTATTATCTAAAGTGATTGATTCTTTGGTTGCTGTCATGTCCATGCATATTATTATCTAAAGTGATTGGTTCTTTCATATTGGACATTAGATGTATGTATGCATTGTTGTAATTTCGGCCATGATACAAACTGTGAGGTGAGGTTATGATCTATGCTTCATATTGCTAAAATAAAAGGAGAAGTGATGGACTGCTGTTCATGTGATTTATTTGAATGTTTGTCTAGGCTTGACGAATCTGGGATCACTTGCACAAGACATGCCATATACTGATTGTTGTGGTTTAGTATATTTATGTTGTTGACATTGCTGACAAATAGCCAAGACGTTATGCTCATTGGGTGTCGACCAGTTGAGCATGCTTTAGAAAACCATGCAAGTAGCATAATTTATCTTCAGTTTGTTCTATCACACACATATTGAAAATTCCATGGTTGGTGAGTTCTTGTTAGGGAAGCTGCTTCAGTTGTTTGGCTAGTTTGACTTCCTCCCCTTGTTTCTAGGATTAGAGTGCTTATACTTTTAAGTATTATGTTGGTATATTTTGACATCTGAGATCATTCAAAAGTCTTTATTGTGGAATTGTTATCTTGAGCTTGAGTTGTTTATGAAAAATCTAATGAAATCAAGCTCTACTTTGATTCCTTATCCAATATCTATCACTTTTCCTCCCTCTTGCATTTAAGCTTGAATTAAGTAGAGTTAGCTAGCTAGTTTTCCTCTGTTTGAAAGTGAAGGTGTCAATAGTTTTAATGTTGTTACTTTAGGATAAAATGCATTCAATAATTGGCCAAAGCATCATGATTTGTCACTTGCGCTTATGATGAAGTTTTACCAATCTAGACTATGGGCTCTTGTGTGCAAATCTTACTTTATGTGCATCAGATTTGTAGGGGTGTAAACGAGCCGAGCCGAGCCGAGCTTTGGCTAGCTCAGGCTTGGTTCGTTTATAAACGAGCCGAGCTCATTAGGCCGCTAAGTGTTCGCGAGCTGTTCACGAGCTTAAACGAGCCTAAACAATCTAAAAAAATTTCTAAAAATACAATGTATAAATTTAAATTATTCATTAAAATAATTTAAAA
>CATIWO010721752.1:0-12470 GCA_949673435.1 Macaranga tanarius | reverse complement strand
TAAGAATACAAAAATAAAATCAGAATATATATATATATATATATATTCTGATTTTATTTTTGTATTCTTAATTATAGATTTTTCCGGAAGATAACTATTATATTAAATCTCAGTTAGGACTGCACGTCATTGAGATAATTTAATAGCACTCGTCTATTGCCAATAGCTTATATATATATATATATATATATATATATATTATTTATATTTATATTTATATTTATATTATTGTGACAAGCATGCACTATTATGCAATTATAATTCTTTTAGATATATAGGATGCATGAAGGCACTATGGATATTAAAGTTATACAAATATATTTTTTATTTTTTAGTTTTATTTTATATTTATATGTTTGCAAATCAGCACATTTATGTATATTAATTATTTATTAGTTACTTAACAGTTGCTCTGATCATGTTAAGTAGCCTTAGTTAGTCGTACAATACTCGTCCAGTGCACTCAACAATGAGTGCATTGGATTGTCCCAGTAGACAGTATGTTTAAGTGATGTTGACATTCTCGATCATGTATAAAACTTATGCATGCAGTATATATATGTTCGACTTCTTTTTAGCAATTGTTCTCTAAATGCATATCATACTATATTCCATACAAAGCCAATGCATACTATGCTTCATTTGGCTTTGCTGGATATATAGTACGAATAGTGCACTTGGAGAATGATGCCGGAAGGCTGCTAAATTTTCTATATACTATATGCACACGTGATTGAATGTTAGCGCCACTTATACAAATGGGTTAAGGTCAAACCTTTACAAGTTTGTTCACTTAAACAGGCTTTTACACATATAGGTTCTCCATCTCTATACTAACTAAAGTGAACCTTAATTGCTGATAAATGAACCTTTAGTTGTACACAAATATAAGACAAGATCGGTTATGGATATATGAAAGAAGAATTATCAATGGGTTATTGTCCTCAGAGTTCATTGGTAATATTAAACAGTTTATTGGCTTTACAACTTCACATCTCGAGTGCATGAGTGGGGGTAAAATTAAGTGTCTTTTCATGAAGTTCAAGTGTAGAAACTAATATTTCCATGACCTTGACACTGTGCGGCTCCACATTTTAAAGAACGGGTTTGTGGCTGATTACTGGAATTGGATGTATTATGGTGAGCAGAGAATGGCAGTTGAACATGACTCTTTCGTCAATACTTTCCCCCCCAATCATCTTACCAAGCTGATGATGAGAACTATTGTTCATACCAAAGAATGGTTGTTGATGCTGTTGGTCCAGCTTTCAATCCATCCATCTCAGATGAGCAACCAAACCTAGAAGCGTAAAAGTTTTGTGACATAATGCGTGCAGCTGAAAAAGAATTATGGCCTAGGAATATTATACATTCTCAATTTTCTACAGTTGTAAGAATATTAGAGTTGAAATGTATGCATCAATTTTCAGAGAGTGTGTATAACAATTTTAGCGAATTTCTTCAAGAAGTCCTCCCTGACGACAATTTGCTGCCAAAAGACTTTTATAGCATGAAGAAGTTAGTTCAAGGTTTGGGTTTGCTTTAGAAGTGATACACTATTATTGTAATAATTATATGATATATTGGGGTGCAGACTCTGATAGGCTTAACTGTAAGTTTTGTGGGCATAGGTATAAGCCTAATAGACAGGGATCATCGCAGAGGAAAGTAAATGTTTCGTACAAGAAAATGCATTACTTCCCCCTAATGCCTAGGTTCCAAAGACTTTATGCCTCTAATACAACGACTAGTGAGATGCAATGGCATGTAGAGCATGAGATGGAAGATGGTAAGATGTCGCACCCGTTTGATGCACTAGCTTAGAAATTGTTTGATCATAAGCATAAAGATTTTGTTGCAGAAGTGCGTAATGTGTGACTTGGTTTGTGTTCAGATGAATTTTAGCTGTTTGGGCAAACTAGCTAGCAATACTCTTCTTGGCTAGTGGTCGTCACTCCATACAATTTTCTTTCAGGACTATGCATGAGGTCGGAGTTCATAACTCTTCTTGGCCAGTGGTCGTCACTCTATACAATTTTCCTCCAGGACTATGCATGAGGTCGGAGTTCATATTCCTAACTATGTTAGTCCTAGGTCTAAAAAATTCTAAAGCACGTGTTGATGTGTTTCTTCAGCTATTAATAGATGAACTAAATGACTTATTGTATAATAGGATCCAAACTTATGACATTTCAAAGAGACATAATTTTATAGCATTGTTATGGACCATAAATGACTTCTAGCTTGTCCACATTGCATGGAGGACTCTGATGCATTTATGCTTCTTTGCAGTGGTAAACAATCATGGTTTGATAACCATAGAAAATTCATACCTAAAGACTATCCATTTAGGTGGAATATTTCTTCTTTTATAAAGGATAAGAGAGTCACTAAAGAGTTTAGAGGTGTCAGAACTGGGGATTCTATTGTTGAAGAATTGACAAACAGTGGATTAAAGAAAATTATAGAAATTGATGCCAAAAAATTAATAGGCAAATATCAAAAACTTGTGGTTGGAACAAAGGAAACATCTTTTGGGATTTGCTATATTAGAGCACACTATTAATTAGACACAATTTTGATGTTATGCACATTGAAAAAAAAATATGTTTGACAATATTTTCAATACCATTCTTAATTTACCCAGGAAAATAAAAGATAATGCGAAATCTTGAGAAGAGTTGAATGTCATATGTTAGAGGCCTCAACTAGCTAAAGAAGCAGGAACTGGGAAATATCCAAAGGCCTCATATGTCTTAGTGACATAGCGGAAGGTATAACAACACAGATAAATACCACGATTGTTGAATCGCACGTGATTGCTAGCCAATGAACTTCCAAAACCTATTGAATCCTAAGATTACCAGGAATTAGGCATTAAAATCGTTGATTCCTAAGAATACCGGTATTTGGAAAATTGGGAATTAATTCATTAAACATCAAAACTGTTTAATATTCAAGAACATCACCATTAAATAGAGTTTTGACAAAACCCTAAATGAAAAATAATAAAAAAACCCAACTGGAAATCCAAAAATAAAAAAATAAAAAAGAACATAAAATTCAAAGCCCAAAATGAAGGCCTAAACGATAGAATTTGGGCCTGAAAATGGGCGGATTATAAGTTTACTAGTAAAAAATATAGGTCTCTGAGTTAGCTTCAATTTGATATATTATGGGTCCAGTGATTCTACCTATAGCAAAAGTTATGGCTTTAGAAGTAACACTGCGCATTGAGATGCTCCAAAAACGCCAAAGCCACCTCATCCGCATCATTTAGACAAAGATTCGAAGGCACTATTGTTTGATTGGGTAAAAAGCTAAGGTTTTTCGATGGTTATGTATCAAATATGGGTAGATATATTGATGTAAGTAGAATGCGGATGTTTGGTATGAAAAGTCATGATTGTTATGTTTTTATGTAGAGGTTGTTACCAATAGATGTACGAGAACTTTTATCGAAAGAAGTGTGGGAACCCATAACTGAGTTGTGCCTTTTTTTTCGAGACTTGTCTATAAAAACTCTTAATGAGAATGATCTAATCTGTTTGGATAATGACATTCCAGTGATATTGTGCAAGCTTGAGCACATCTTTCCATCAAGTTTCTTTGATTCAATGGAACATCTTCTCGTACATCTTGCCTATGAAGCTAAAATTGTAGGTCTTGTACAATATAGATGGATGTATCCTTTCGAAAGGTATGTTTGAACAAGTGACATTATTAATTTGGCCTTTATGAATAATAAACAAATACTGTAATACTTTCCATTATCACAGAGACCTGCGAAAGCTAAAAAAGAAAGTCATAAATAAATTTCGTATAGAAGGGTCAATATGAACTGGATACCTTATGGAAGAAGCGGCGAAGTTTGCTTCATATTATTTTCAGAATGGGGATGCAACATTTCCTAGAAGAATGCAATGGAATGAGGTCTCTGAATTTAATATTGAGGATGACAATGACCAGCTTTCTGTGTTTAAGTATTAAGGGCAACCTATAGGCACGACTGGTTCATAAATGTTAATGGACCCTGAATATAATGCAGCAATGACTTACGTATTACTGAATTATCCAGAAGTTCAACCTTATAAAGCATAAGAACTGTCCCCAGTAATACACATTCAATCATATTCAATATAATAATTGTGTGAAATTCATTCTTGAACTAGATTGTATGTGAATACTCTATGAGAGTATAACTCACAAATTATGAATGAAGAGGTTGATGGTTTGCTTGAGAGGGATTTTACTTCATGGTTTTATGACTGTAAATTTGTAATTTTTATTGTGTGAAAACTATCATAATTTTTAATATTATTTTGTGTTGACATGATATCATTATATTTGTTTACTACATTTTAGGCTCGAAACCTGGCAAATAATATTTTAAATCTTTATATGAGAAGCTTAGCGCATGGACCAATTAGATCAGTGTGAACATTCAAAAGGTTTTTTGTTGATGGCTATAGGTTTCAGCTCGAAGCCTATGGCACCAATCGAGAAACAATGAATAGTGGTGTTTGCATTAAAGGCTCTAATTACAGTATTACGAAGAGTGAATATTATGGAATATTAACTGAAATTATTGAGCTTGAATATCCAGCATTGCCAATGAAACAAACGATATTATTCAAGTGCGATTGGCTTGACCCGACACCGAATAGTGGAATAATAGTGCATAAAGCTTATAAATTGGCTGACATAAACCATCGATGCTGGTTTAATAAGTATGAACCATTTGTTTTAGTTGCTCAGGCTACTTAAGTTTATTATTGCCCTTATCCCAGCAAGAAGAGAGATAGAGCTAATTGGTGGGAAGTTTTGAAAGTGAAGCCAAGATCATTAATTGAAATGCTAGAGAGCTCAAAATCTTCAAGTGTTGTTCCTCTATTTTAAGATGATGACATATCAGACATAAGAGTTGATGTTCACATTACAAATGATCAAGCAAATTTAGTTGACCTAAGTGGCCAAGAAGAGGATGTAGATGAATAAGAGAATAAAAAAAAGATTTTGAGTATGAAACATCATCAAAAGATGGAGATGAGAAAATTGTACTGAAAGAGACAGACGATGAGTGATTTTCATTTACAATAATTGTTTTTAATTTGATGTTAAAATTATATACTAAAAAAGATGTTGGAAAAATAATCATATGTATTTATGTTAATCTTATGCATATGTGTAACACCCACCCTCTCTAGTATATGTATTCCTTATATAAACATTGCATTGTATACATAGTAGAGTAGTGGGCTTAATTTAAGTTGGGTATATATATTTATTATAAAGAGGGACCCAATTGCAGGGAAAGATAAGACTTAATTGTTACATTAAGAAGTTATGGGTTATTTGGTAATTTTCTCATTTCATTAAGGGGTGTAGAGATGTTGTGGAGATATTTATGTATATTTATTTAGATGTGATAAATTTATACAAATATCTATAGTTTTTCTTTTAAATAATCTTGATTAATTACTTGGATAATGGTGTGCCCAAGTGGTAAGTTTTGATTGGGTGAGTGTGTGTTATGTATATATGTGTGTATGTAGTGTGTGGAGTGTAGAGATTTGGGGAGGAAGAGAAGAGAGGGTTCTTGATGGACTTTTGGGGAGAGGTTAATCTTGCCTTAGCTATCTAATAAGATGTTAGAGGAGCTTTAGGAAGTTTTTTATCAATTGAAGATCCATTTGGTAAGCTTTAATTGAATTTGTGATTGATTTGGTTAAGTTGTGTTTATTGTCAAATTTGGATTCAGTTTCTCTGTTTTTCAGTCACTTTGTTTGAGCCATATCTTGAGTTATAAAACTCTAATTTGAGCAAGCTTTAATGTTCTGGAAAGCTAAGAGAGTTCTTTACATTTCTTATGATTTGAGTTTTGTTAAATTCTGTCGTTTTAAGGGATCAATAGGGCCGGACATTTTCCTGCTTCTGTGAGTCCCCTGTTTTGACCAGGTTGATTTTAAAATCCATAATTAATTCCTTACATATCTAAATTGAATGATTCCAATTAGAATTTATTATAGACTCATAACCCTAGCTTTGATAGTAATTTTAGGGTTATTGGACTTGTGTGTGTATGTTTAGGCCTTGTTGAACATTGAGCATTTTAGTTGCTTTTGGTAAGGTTAGAGTGAATGGCAAGATTTGCTTGTTGTATTGATGTATGATTTTGTGTAGGGAGTGACAAAGGAAAGGAAAGCACTCAACATTAAAGGAAATGCTCTTTTTGAAGAGGAAGCAACTAGAGGTAAGTAACTATGTATACATGTTGTGTATATATACTTAGCCCATATGCTTAATAGATTGTATTCCTATATGGGTATACATATGATTATTGCAATAATGTGGAATGAGTTATAGTCTTTTGTGAACTAGTAATATGATGAGAAAGCTAGTAAATAATGATGTATTTGTATGGTGTAATAGACACCATAATTGTGTATATTGTATTATGAGAATGAGTTTTGAATGGAATATCGATGAATGGTTGTTATAATGACTTGTGAGATGCAATTGTTATGTTGGAATGTGAATAGTATATATATGAACATTGAAGTTGGTTTATTGGATACGATGATGATTATGTCGATTGGCTTTGTGACCATCTACTATGAGAATTGTGACGTCGATCGGCTTTGTGACCATCGACTCTAAGAATTGTGATGTCGATTGGCTTTGTGACCATCGATTGTGAAAATTGTAATGTTGATTGGGTTTGTGACCATCGATTGTGAAAATTGTGATGTCGATTGGCTTTGTGACCATTGAATATGAGAATTTTGATGTCGATTAGCTTTGTGACTATTGACTATAAAAATTGTGATGTCTATTGGCTTTGTGACCATTGACTGTGAAAATTGTGATGTCGATTGGCTTTATGACCATCGACGGTGAAAATTATGATGTCGATTGGCTTTGTGACCATCTAATATGATAATTGTGATGTCGATTGACTTTGTGACCATCGACAAGATTAAAATAAAATGTTGTGAATGCGAGAATATGAAGTAATGATTGCAAGTATGTTTATTTATATATATACTCATGTATATGTGAGGTGTGAGTACCAGAATCATAGTTATATGTTAATGACATTGGTCATTAAAATGGTTATGGATTGTTTTAAATATTGTGAATCATTGATATTATGTGTAAATGGATGTTTGGTATGGATTAATGTGTTTACAATGTATTGTTGTGGCTTGAATTGAATTATATTCATGTGTTTTGACATTACTATCCAATTCAAGGGCATTTTAGTCAATTAATATAAATGAATTTAGTCTATGTTCTTCATGAAAATTGTAGTCGTTTGAGTTAGCTTTCCATAGCTTCTTGAATCACTCAAATCCGAGTTTGGTAGAGGAAGTTATAGTCAAAAGAGTGACATGGTCAGTCGAGTAGTATCGTAGGCACACCCATACGCACGCCCATGTGAAAAATACCCAATCAAGCATGCCCATGCACACGCTCATGAATGCCAGAGTCGAGAAATTGAGCCTCAGGCATGGCCATGCAAACGGCCATGTGCAGCTTAATGTATAGTTGTAGTATTTTGACCATAACTTGAGCTACAGACCTCCAAATGAGGCATGGTTTGATGCTACAAAAACTTTAAAGAGTCCTCTACAATTATATATTTTTATATTTAGTATAATATATCTTTAAAATTTTCAAAATAAGCTTAATAATTTAGTACTCACATACTCAGTCTTCATTGGAACTCTTAGATGCACTCGATGTAGTGCCTATGGTAATGTAACTCTATAATAAGTGTATATAGACTAAGTAGAGGATTGTAAGACTATATTATTATCATGAGAATGTGTCTTATATCTATATTTATATGCTTCATTTAATCAACTCTTATATGATGGGTATATGTGTGCAACTGTTTTCGTAGTTGCTTATTGAGTTGCAAGCTCACCCCTTTGCTATTGAAATTTTTCAGGAATTGAGTAGACAAAGGGCTTAAAGCTTGCATTGGAGTCATAAGTGGGCCGAAATGAGCTATGGTGTACCCAACCTTCATTCTGCATATCATAAGGCATTGTTGTGCATCAGATAGTTTTTGTACTATGTGTGTATCAATTAGAAGAGCATGTATATAATGCTTGGCATGTATGTACATTATGAGTATCTTTTATGGGGAAAATTTTATTATACTTAATATGAGATGCTTGATTGCCACGTGGGCATGTTTAATTGTGCCACGTGTATGATTATGTTTGGAGGTATGACATTTAGTGGTATCAGAGTGAGAATTAGATTCTCTTGGGACATGAGATCATGTTCCATTTATGGCATATCATGCATAAGTCATAGATAACATATAGTGGATATGCATTGCATATGACAGGATGAAAGGACACTAAGCTCAAACC
The DNA here is from genome assembly GCA_949673435.1 of Macaranga tanarius. NCBI lineage: Eukaryota > Viridiplantae > Streptophyta > Magnoliopsida > Malpighiales > Euphorbiaceae > Macaranga > Macaranga tanarius. The sequence goes on along the minus strand of CATIWO010721752.1, from coordinate 4,080 downwards.
ATCGGCCAAATGAGTTATCAGAGTCAATTATAGACAAATATTTATACATGCTTTATATGAGCTCGAGTAATTCTCATTTATCACTCTTTATAAGTTGTATAATTTTTGTATTTTGAGATTTGATAGGATGATGAGAGTAATGAATCAAAGAAAATGGATAGCCCTATAGATGAGAACTATGAAGATAGGAGAGCTAGGTGTAAAGGTTTCCATGGGTATTAGTAATTATGCTATAGTAGAGGAATGGGTATAAAATATAAAAAGAATTATAGATCAAATTGATTGTATTGATGCAAAAAGAATTAGTTATGTGTTGTCATTGTTTGAGCAAGATGTCCTAGCATTGGTTGAAGACAATATCGGAAGGTAAAAATGTACTAATGACTATGGTTGGGATAGATTTGTCTTTCAAAGCATTTATTGAGAGATATATATATATTCAGAGGCATATGTAGACAAAAAGAAGATTGAATTCTATAAGTTAAGGTAAAATGATTTATTTGTGGTCGTTTATGGGGCATAATTTGAGAGATTATTGAAGTATGTTTTAAAGAGGCAACAACTGATGAGTCAAAACAGAAAAGATTGGAGAAAGGGTTGAACATAGAAATTAAGAAAAAAAAATGATACCTTATATATATAGAGACTCTGTGGAAATTGTATCATATGCTGATAAGGTTATTTAGGGAAAGAAAACTATATATGTATTTATTGATTTAATTCTAACTAGTGGAAATGGTTTTCTAAAATCTCTAGTTATCAGCGAGGTGATTATGAAGAGCGTGATGTATGACAGTTTAGTTGAGCAATAATGGAAATGAATAACAAGAGAATAAAAAGAATTCGACAGACAAAAAGGGCATTGGTGGATATATATTTATTTTAAGTACAACAATTATGGCAAAAGACATTCAGATGAATGTTGGGGTCTTAAAGCAAGGGAAATTTTGTTACCAAAAGGAAACAAGTTACTTCGTTAAAGAATGCTCAATAAAAAGGGACTGTGGAAGAATCTCAATTAATCGAACAATGTGCTATAAGAAAGAAAATATTTTGAATTAGTAATAGACCCAATGGAAGTGGAAAGAGTGAGGAAAAGAAAGTTAACACTTCACCAAATTAAACCTATTAGCCAACTTCAAATGTAGGCTAGAGGGTATGCCATCTTACCGCAGGAAGATCCTGCTATATTAAATAAAGATACAAGTATCTTTATTTTAATTGCCTTGATGCATTCGTAATGATAGATTTTAATTAATTCGTGTGGTTATTTACATGAGTTGGTACTATGTAACGTGGTATAAATGGAATGTATGGACTTATATATGTTTATATGCTTGCGGGATGCTGTGATATGATAAGAAAATTCTGTTTAAGATTAATAATTGGTATGAATCACGTGTGAACTTAACAGTTATGGAGTTAGAAGGAAGATTAGTATTATTTTGAGAGTAAAGTGTGTATGGAACCGATATGATTATATAACTTATTATGTAAGAAAATAGTTATACATTTCGGGGACAGAGAAAAATAGAGGTAGTGAGTAAAGAGAAATCTGTACATGTTTGTTGATTCCAATTATGAGTATATTATAGGTGATTTAAAAGGAACAAGAAGTTTATCTAATAAGTGTTGAGGACTTAGTAAAGATTAATTAGAGAAGAATGAATGAATTTATAATTATAGAATAGTATCTTAAAAGTTGAAAAAGATAAAGGAATGGATAAATCGAATAGTATATTGCGGGGGGCCTTAATTTCATTTCGTTTATATAGAACGAAGATGATGATGAGCAATTACATGTAGATTATGAAATATTGAACTACTTTTTAATGAAGACTAGTTATTATTCGTTATTGAGTAGGGATTTGTTTGACTAATAGAGAATGTTACAGTATTTCAGGTAAGGATGGATTTAAAACTTAGATATTGATAATTTTTAGATAGCAGAATATTCTATTATTATGATGATATATGGCTTTTGGGTAAGATGATTATAAATTTTTGGTTCTGTTATTGGAATTAATTAATACATTAGTTATGATTAAGATCATATGAGAGGAATTCTTTAGCTTGTGATCTAGAATTTTGTGTTATTAACTATATTTGAGAATTGAAAGACGGTAATTGAGAGAAAATGATGGAAGTTTGAAATGCATGTTCACCTAAAATGAATTGAGTTAAGGTAACAAAGATGCTATGAAATCCAAATTCTTTCCACTGGTGGTCAATAATGAAGACAACGTGGAAGAGTGTGATGTATGGAAACAGAATGTCAGTTGTTACAGAAATTACAATTTCTAATAGTATTTAAATTGACTCATAGTACCACCTCTTGTAAGAAATCAGAATTTATGGGATTTGTGTACATGAGTTTATGATAAATCTATTTGTAGATAAAGAATTGTATGTGATTAATAATGCTTGTGTGATATACTTAGGGAGAATATTGTGGATTAAGTATTGCATATGTACTATCATGATGAGCATGCATATGAATGTTAAAGACTCACAATGATAATGATGGAAGTACGTGAATTTTACTTGTCATTTATTCTCTGTGTGATTGTGATAAGTATTAAGAATAAACTATGATTCTTGAGTTGTGTTATAGAATGTGATGAGTTTGGAGATAAATAATGTTGATGTATTTGTTGTGCAGTATGCAATTGAATATGATAAACATGATATGAGATAGTATGGAAATTATAATTGTAAGTGCATATAATTTATGAACTTGAGTTTGGTTCATTAAATGTAGCGATCTCATGTTCGAGAATAAATGTGGATATGATGTGGGTAAGATGTTGAGATGTCGATTGGCTAAGTATCCATCGGTAAGGCAAATGATCTCAAACAATGGGATTGAGATATGAAAGTGTAAATTTTTGCATTTATGTGAATTATTGAGATGAATACGAACATTAAATAAAGGATTGAGATTTGAGATTTATGAGATGTGTATTCAATTACCTATTGTTGATATTTATATTTTTCTATTATGGAATTAGTGGTTGTGGGAGTTGGAGATGATGATATGCAAATGCACACATATTTGAATATATATATGTATATATAACCCTTTATATGTGAGTTAATGGTGAATATTGAATGATGTATTAATGTAGATATACTTTGAGCCTCATTTGAGTGTGAGACGGTATATAATTGTAGTGTGGTGGATAGCTAAACCAATTGAAATTGTTTATAGAAGTGTAGTATTTTTATTACAGGATTGACCCTACTTTAGTAGGGAAATATCTATATTTTAAGGGGGGTTCTACCGAATTTTCGGTAGATTCCTCATAAATTATGCTTATATTATTAGGTTCTTATGATAAAGTCTAGTATGCAAAGAATGAGTTATGATCTATAGGCTGTGTTATGAAATGTGGAGGATGGTATGGAGATGCTACAAGTGAATTACTAATTTAATACCATGTGAGATTAATATATGCATTATAAATGTGAATGTCTAAAATAAACAGTGGAGGAAGAAAGAGATTCCAATAGTAAAGGTGAAATGAAGTCACCATTTACCTAAGAAGTAACATGGTAGGTAGAAGAGTTAGTGAAGCAAAAATGTCCATGCTTGTTTTCTGTAAGTGGTGAGTAGTAAATTTCGGGGATGAAATTTTCTTTAAGGAGGGAAGAATTGTAACACCCACCCTCTAGTATACATATTCCTTACATAAATATTGCATTGTATACATAGTAGAGTAGTGGGCTTAATTTAAGTTGGATATATATATTTATTATAAAGAGGGACCCAATTGCAAGGAAAGATGAGACTTAATTATTACATTAAGAAGTTATGGGTTATTTGGTAATTTTCTCATTCCATTAAGGGGTGTAGAGATGTTGTGGAGATATTTATATATATTTATTTAGATTATAAGTATTATTTTAATTGGTGATAAATTTATACAAATATCTATGGTTTTTCTTTTAAATAATCTTGATTAATTACTTGGCTAATGTTGTGCCCAAGTGGTAAGTTTTGATTGGGTGAGTGTGTGTTATGTATATATGTGTGTATGTAGTGTGTGGAGTGTAGAGATTTAGGGAGGAAGAGAAGAG
>CATIWO010721666.1:0-16024 GCA_949673435.1 Macaranga tanarius | reverse complement strand
GGTATAGGCTATGGAATTAACACCACTGACGAGCTCGAGTTTCTCAAGGAAGTTGCTGCAGCTACTGGTGTTGTTCTAGATCCAGTTTACAGGTGCAGTACATTGTAGTATTGTACCATAATCCACAAGTTTTTTGTATTTTTTTTTTTCAAAATTCTGCAATAACTAGTATCAAGTCTTAATAAAACTAAGCCAAGTGAGAAATCAGATGGTGAATCCAAGGCTTTAACATTCAGAAGGATCATTGCGCGTGGTTGAGGCTGTTGAATTCAGTGGACAATGCGCGTGGCAATACTTGCAATGTTAATGGCAAAAATATCTCTAAATATAAAATTCTGAATATTCTTTAGTTGGGTAAAAATATGAATGTCGGCCATTGATTCAGTTAAAGTGCTTCAGCTAACAACAGTCGCTTGATTCTTGTAGTGGGAAAGCTGCTTATGGAATGATGAAAGACATGACAAGGAATCCAAAGAAGTGGGAAGGAAGAAAGGTCCTCTTTGTACACACTGGTGGACTCCTTGGATTATATGACAGTCGATCAGATGGCTTCGCTGGTGAAAAACTGGTCTCCGATGGATGTGTATGAATCTGTTCAAATAAATGATGGAGTTGGAAAAATGTTATAGAGCACCAGTCCCTGTGTTGTCATATTAATTTAAGGTATTGATCAGTCCAGGTTCAAACTCATGTCTCCTGTTCATGTTTTGCAGTGTTAACTTTTTTATTTGACTGGGCTTGATTTTTGAGGGAGCTTGAAGAACACCCTCAAGAGTTGCATTTGTAAAAGTTGTGCTAAAATTGTACCATGCGTAAGATTTCTACAAGACTAATTGTCTAATTTTATGGATCAACTTTTGATGTTTGTGACCCTTAAAAAGTTTCAAGGTTTATATTCTTGATCCATGTGTGTGGAAAAATTAATCTTGTTATAAAGTTGATTGTTCCATCCACAAGATGAGTAATTAATTATCTACAATATTCATTTGTTTTAATCTGTACTTATTAATATTAATAATTAATTTATACTTTTTATTGTAGTTGAGAAATTTATCTGAATGTCAAATTTGATTAAACAATCTACTGAATTAAAAGTGAAACTGAAACTGAAACTGAAGACTGAAGAGTATCCTGATAGCAAAAGGGAAAAAATAGTATCTAGTGAATGCCATTGGCCAAGCTGTACCATAGATCAAGACCCTTGGTTTCCACAATTCTATCAGCATGAAGATTGAAGGGTGGTGATGGTGATGTACATGTAAATATTTATTATTGTTGGAGAAATAAAATAATTTGACCGAGTCAATTGATGAGATTTGACATGATTGTAATATGAGGGTATTACACGACACATAAAATTATTAAGGAGATTCAATCCACCATCTCAACTAAAAGATAAATCAATGAAAACATAACGTGTCAATAAATTAAACCAAATCAACGGGTGGGTACAAAATTCTTTTCCTCTCGTCATGGAGGAAAAAAATGACCATATTTAAATTTTTTTTCCCTTTCTTATTTTTTATAAACAATAAATATTTAGATAAAAATTGAAAAAATAAATTTTTAAATGCTAATAAATTTCATTTTTTGTAATTTAGCATGTATAAAAAATAAATTTGTAAATACTAATAAAGTTCATTTTCATGATTTAGCATGTAGAATATACTATAGAAGTTCAGCGATATAATTATTCTTCAAGTAATTTACATCATGCTAATTACTAGGTCATCCTTAAATATATTATAAATTTATTTAAATATTTATATTTTATTATTTATAAAATTAAAAATTCATATAAATTTATATTAATTTATTATAAGGTCACAGAGTTAATTAGATGTGAAATCATTTTAAAATATTTTATTATTAAAAATTATATTACATTAGCATTATATTATTATCACAAATTAATAAAAAGCTAACGATGACGATTGATAGTGTTAAAATCTAATGTAATAAAAAGTATAAACTCTAACACTATGCATAGCAACTAGAGGGGAAGGGAATGAAATGTTTTTTAAAGGGAATGAAAGGAAAGGAAAGGGAAGAGAATAAAAATTATAGACGTTGTTGTATTTGGTAACTTAATAAGGGGAAAAGAATGGGAAATAAGGAGAAATATTTAAAAAGGAAATATAATTTAAAATTATAATGTATTTTGGAGTTAAAATTTTTTACACCCCAATTTGGGGTGTAATCATTTTCCCCTCCTATAAGGGGAATGAAGGAGAATAATTCCCCTTCAATTCTCTTCCCCTTCAATTCCCTTCTTCTATCCAAATAACATAAATTTTGATTCCTTTTATATTCTCTTCCCTTCCCCTTCTATTCTACTCCATCCATGCATAGTGTAAGGGTTGTTTGGTTCATATTCCAAAATCGAAATTAGAATTGGAATTGAAATAGAGGAGAATCGGGAAGGGAATGAAAAATTTAATAAGATGTTTGGTTTACTAAAGAATTGGAATCGGAATCAAAATTATCTATATATATAATATTGTTACAATTATTTTTTATATATTAAAAATTAGCATTATGATTATCTATTATAAAAAATATTTTAATTTATTTATTAATTTTTTCTAAAATATTTTTATAAATTTAAAAATTATTAAAAAATATTTATTATTTTAATCAATATTTTATTAAAATATTTCAAAAAAAATTCTTAAAAAATTTTAGTAATTATTTTTATTAATATATATGTTTTATATCATAATTTTAATAATATATGGTAATTTTTAAATTTTTGAACAATTCATAATTAGTTTGACTTGATTTTCATGGGAATCACAATTCATTTTTAAGGTGTGTAAAGGGAATGGTGATTCCCATTGATGGTGGAATCCCATTTCCATTCCTAAATAAATTTTAGCTAAACAAACACTAGAAATCGAAATCATTCATTCCGATTCCGATTTCGATTTTCACATTTATTTTTTTCAAAAATCAAACGGACCTAAAAATGACAAAAAAAACTGCAAGTCAAAAAATGTAAAAGCACATAATTACATATTACTTTTTACATGTTTTCCTAATAAGAGTGAAGGAACCGACCGCACGTATTGGTGGAAGCACCTAGTAATTTAAATAGGACTCTTTAATCCTCCATGGCATATAAAAAATTAAATCTTTCCCATAATTTATCTTATGATAATTCAACTTTTTTTTTTTTTTTTTATATGGATTTGAAAATGATCTTGAAAGTGAAAGATTCATTACTAAAAAAGCATACGGTGAAAATATTCAAAGTCCAACTGGTTTTTTGGATAAGCATTGTTTTCTTTTTATTGATAAAATGAGGGAAACACCACTTGACGCTTTGCATTAAGTGATGAAAAAAACCTCCCTAAACAAACCAAGCAAAAAAACTCGAAGAGAAAAGGAGCAGAAAACAGAATTACAAACAACACAAATAAAACAGAAACACAACCAAAGCAGAATTGATATTTACAATAAACGACTAATCGAGCTGTTCTACCTGTGAAAGCTTCGACCCGGGAAAGTTTCAGGTGAATGACCGTATCAGCTCTCCTTTGTTTTTAATGAAATTCCATGTCATCAATAAATATTGTAGGAATATCAACAATTGTGGACCAATCTGTTCCTTTCTTCTTCTGTAGTTTAGCTTTCAAAGGAGGACAGTCCTTGATACTTAGAAAAGACAAGGAAGAAGGCAGTTCCTCTGGCAAGCCGTGGAGCCTTTTGCAGCAATTAATTTCCAGCTTTTCAAGAGTGGTGAGCTGCTGCAGTCCCTCCTGGTCCAGACATTTGAGATTTGTAAGGCAGCTGATGCGAAGTTGAACAAGACTCTTTGGCAGCAGCCCCTCCTCAGGAAATAACTCAATGTCTGCACATCCACCCTCAATCTCGAAATGAGTTAAAGCATCAAGCCGATCTAGCTTCCATTCTCTCTTGGGAGTGATATTATCACAAAATGCAATGCAGAGTAAATTTAAGCCGACAGGCAAACCATCTGTTGGAAATGATTCAAGTCCTTGGCATTTACTTATAAATAATGATCGAAGAGATTTCAGCAAGTGCATCTGGCTTGGAAGAGATTGGAGTTTACTGCAATTAGAAATGATAATTGATTTCAGGTTTGGAGCAGAAAATCCACCTTCTGGGAAAGATCTCAAATTGCGACAATCGCTGATTTCCAAGAATTCAAGTGCCTCAATATTATGAGGCAGTCGCTCATCAATTGAAAAGGAGTCGAGTTTCATGCAGCCCCGGAGACAGAGAATTTCAAGCTTTGGGAATAAATTCAAGGGCAAGGACTCAAGAGATTCACAGCTGGTCCCTATGTACAAATGTTCCAGGTCTGCACATTGATGCATCATCTCTGGGAAATTAAAATTCCGGCATCTTCGTATATGTAGCGTCTTCAAGGAAGAGTGAGCACCTTTAGCAAATGAGATGAGAGAAAAACCACAATCAATGAGATACAAATGAAGAAGACAAGAGTTGGTGCTGGGAATTACGAGAGTTGAGCAGTCCAATTTGTTGCATCCTTCAAGTATGAGGCTGTGCAAGTCTGTTGGCAATTTCCTCAATTGTGCAATGTCTGAGATTTTCAAGATTCCAGGGGAATAGTTATCATATTGGAGTCCATCTTCGCTGATAATAGGATCATCATCATCATCATCAGTTTCAACTTCTTGTGGGAGGATTGGAGTTTCAGTTGCATTATGTGAATGTCCAGGGGAAGAGCCAGATGCCTCCGCTTGAATATCAACTTCATGAGCAGTGCCTGTGGTTGTATTCATAGGCAAAGCAGACTGCGAATCAACATCATGTATTGTACTATCCAAGTCTGTTGGAGAAGCAACTTCTTGTGGGGTGCTTGAAATCCCAGTCATATGTGGCAGTTTCTCCAATCCAACGACATCTGAAGCTTTGGGACTGTGAGGGCAAGAGTTGGATGACTCGGCCTGGTCAGCATCTAGTTCAGTAATCTCTGTGGAGCTTCCCAATTTTAGGGCGGATTGCAAGGCAAAACCTTCTGCAGTGCTTTCCGAGGCAGTCTGATCAGAAACTTGTTGTTTAAGTCTTGAAATCTCATTTGCAACTGAGCTGACTGGCAAGGCATTTCCACCATCACTAATTGGCTTTACCTTCTTGCCATCTATTGAGAAGTTGCATTGGAGTGGAGTCACGGGAAGACAAAGTGATTCAACAAACTTCCAACATTCAGAAACCACCAGTCTTTCCAGAGAAGGAAGGCACTTGGGTATAGTACCCTTCAATTTAGGACAATGGGTTATATGCAGCTCTTGAAGGGAAGGGAACCCTCCATCTTCAGTTTGGAGAGTTTTCCATTCCTCCCAGTTCAACATATCAACAAACTTCAAAACCTTCAAAGACTGAAATGGTTTTCGTGCAGAAAAAATCTCCAGGCCCAATGTTGTAATTCCATCAAGCCCATGGATGTGGATTACTTCAAGAGATGAAAGCTGTCCTATCTGTGGCAAATGGAAGCAATTTTTGCAGTTGCTTAGCCGTAGAGACACCATTGCTGAGAATGAAGGAGATCCCAACCAATATGGAAGTTTTATGGCACTGCAAGATTCAATAACAAGGGATTTCAACTGGGTAGGAAGCTGTAGATTCCTTATTGCAGTTTCATTGCCTTCTGGATCATCACTTCCACCGCTCCATTTCAACTCTAGCTCATCAATGTGGCTTAAACCTTCCAATTTAACATAAAATGCATCTTTATCAGAACTCAAGTTCTCCAGCTTCGAAATGGACAATGCTCCACGAAGACGAGAGAGCTGTGACAATTCCACAATGTTAGAACCATTTTTGCTCAAAATAAAGTCGGATAGTGTCCGCAGATTCATCAGTCTACTCATTCCTAAGGGCATCTGTTGCACACCACTTCCACTAATTAGGAGATGAAATAAGTTAGCAAGCTTCCACATGTCCCCTGGCAATTTACTGAGAGACTGACAGTAGGATAAATCCAACGTTTGCAAATTGGACAAGGAAGTCAGTGATTTAGGCAAACTCTTTAGTGCTGTGTGGGAGAGATCTAGATAACGAAGGTGTTTTAACCTGCCCATTGAATCAGGCATTTTAGATATATCATAGAATGGCAAGGACAGCACTCGCAAGATAGGTAATTTCTTTAACAAATTGTGCAACACATCATTTCTCAGGTTACAGAATTGTTGATCCCTAGGGGAATGAAATGAAAGCAGAGTCCTTATCCGGCTCCCTGCAGAAATGTACTTGATATGTTCATCGGCTCTAGTGTATGATACATGGCGAACCATAGGGGGCACTTCGCAAAGAGACTGTCCACTCAAAGACGAAAAAAAGTCCCTGGACACATGGTTAGCTAGAGAATGAATAACATCATGCATCACAAAACATGATCTATTGGTCAACGAGCGTTGGAGAAATGAGATCTGCAGTAGATCTAGGAAATAGTTTTCACCTATATCTTCTTCTGTTTCACCTTCACCCTCAGGCTGTTTAAGGAAACCTTCTGCCATCCACAAGCGGATTAGTTTTTCCTTCTCAAAGTCATGATTCTCGGGAAAAAGTGAACAGTATCTAAAGCATCTTTTCAGATTTGCGGGAAGGAGATTATAGAACAATTCCATACCTTCGAATTCTGGAATGTGATGTTTAAGCTCATCCTTGATGGCTTTCCATTTTTCAACAGCTATGAACCGCAAGAGACCGCCACATGATTTTGCTAATAAAGGCAAGCCCCTGGAGATTTTTGCAATTTCTTTACCAATTGCGACTAGATCTGGATTTGAAAACTGACTTTCATCACCAAATGCATGGTTTGCTAATAAGGTCCACGAATCTTCTTCGCTTAATAGCTTTAGATCATAAGGAGGCATGGTTGATACAATTTGTGAGACACCATAGTTGCGTGTGGTTACTATCATCTTACTTCCCTCTGCTCCGGCTGTTAAAATCAGGCTTCGAAAGATGCTCCATTCCTCGGAATCGAAGAGCCAAACCTCATCTAAGACAATTAGAAATCTCTTCCCCGCCAAGCATTCCTTAAATCTATCCTCAAGTTTGCCCCCAAACATCTGCCCAATTTCAGCATGAATAATTGATTTCATGACCTTGCGCATATTGGAACCATAACCCACATTGACCCAGAATCTGGAGGCAAATTGACTCACCACTCTTTCATCATTGAATGCAAGGTGAGCAAGGGTGGACTTACCCGATCCGCCCATGCCTGCTATGCAGATTACATCTATTCTGTCACTACAGTTCACATCGTCTGATAGCAATATTTCAACAATTTTTTCTTTATCTTCATCTCTTCCTACGATTAAATTATCTCTTAATGGTTTTGTGGGGTGGAATCTGCCAAATGCTTGTCGTATAGCACTTTCAGTCTTCTTAATTGATTTCTCTAGGCCCCGAGAAACTGCAACAGTTTCCAGGTCTTTTATCCTTCCAAGCAGAGTTTCCAGATCCTTTATCCTTCGCAGCAGGTCCTTTTTCTTTTCAGCCCTAGAACGGTTCACACCTTTACCAATTGAATTGACTCTGAGCTTCTGCATCCAAGTTGTGGCCTTCTGGCGTACATCTGACTCACGTTGGGCATCATCAGTAGCAATCTCATCAAAGCCATCGTCCACATCATAGATCACATCTTCCACGAAAATAACCCAAATCTGCACCGCTTCGTCTTCATATCTTTTATACTCTGCATCAACAAGGAAATCTCTGATCTCAGACAGTGACATGGCTAACTTCTTCAGAAGTTCAACATCATGAACATTTTTCGATGAGTTCCGATCAATCCAGTTCAACGAAGGTTGAATAAAGGCAGAGAGATATGGCTCTCGGGTAATAGCAGACGCCATGTTGAAAGGTGGAGAAGGTTTAAGGAGAGGGTGAGGACGAAAGAACAAGGAAAAAGATAGGCAGTGCAGATGAACAGTTTATTGCGGGCCATATAAAATGGGTAACGATACACGTGTCTTGGAGAAACCTAAAGAGTACGGTTTCTGACTACATAAATATAAAATTTTGCACAGCATGCATGAGAGAAACCGTACTCTTTACGTTTCTCCAGATACGTTACTTGCAAAGTGGGGAGGAGTGCTGTGCAAAATTTTATAGGAAAATTCTATGGTTACTTTATTTTTGACCTATTTTGATTCTACTTTGTATTCATTACCACGTGATGAGATTACTTTTTATCATCTAACGATATCGACAAAGTGAATTTTATTTTGTAAAAAACAAAGTAATGATAGAATGCACCAATTTTATATTTATTCAGTGAGAAACCCTACTCTTTACGTTTCTCCAAGACACGTTACTTGCAAAGTGGGAAGGAGGGGAGTCGACTATGTCCGTATTGTGTGGGTTTAACATCGACGGTTTGATGTAATACTCTTATGTGGGGTTTTAACACTAACAGTTCAAGTAGTAAAACGGAGTTTAACACTCCATTCTCCCGTTCTCCCAAAAGTTCCTAGAACTTTAAACTGATAAAAAAAAATTAAGAAAATATTTAAAATAAATAAGAAATAATTTAATTTTTTAAAAGATAAGAAACAATATTATTTATATTTTTTTAAAAGATAAATTATTGTTCTTGTCCTATGAGTAGCTCAAATGGCAAAACATGTTAATATATGTTGCGAAAACTAAGGATCGAACCCTCATTCTTATTAATTTTTCCTGTTTCGTGTTGGTATTTAACTACTTCATTTAAATGCTAAAAAAAATTTAATTATTACCCTTAAAATAATTGCTGATGGATCCAAAGATTTATGTACGAGATATTACACCCGTATAAAAGTATATGTCTGGTGGGTTCAAGATTTATGAATAACAGTATGAGATATTATACCCGTATAAAACTATATGTATTAATAGGAGAAGACTATAAGAATTATAAGGGTATTTTAGTAAAAGAGGTCACGTTCCAGTTGCCACAAATTATGGCGGCAAAGTTTTCTTAGTTGACCTTATTTTTGATATAGTTTTATTCTACTTTGTATTGATTACTGTACGATGAGATTACTTTTATCATCAACGATGATAATTAATAAAGTAGATTTTATTTTGTAAAAAATAAAATAATGATAGAATGCACCTTATTATATTTATTTGTCTATTTTTTCTATTTAATTAATAAAATTATTGTGGAAAAAAAAATTACTGAGTTATTACATACAAATTGAAAATTTTACATTCTCATTTATAACAATTAATTTTGTCAATTATGAGTTATTAAATTTTTTTATTATAAGATATGAGTTATTGATATTTGCTAAATTCATATTTTTATTTTTTCTTCTTATTGATTAATAAAATTAATAATTTCATGCATACAAATGTAAAATTTTATATTCTCATTCTTTAATTAATAAATAAATTTTCATCATTTTAAAATGAAAAAAGCTAAATTATTTTTTTATTTTGAAAAGGAGTTCTTTCTTATTATTCTTACTAATGTTTTAAAAATTTTGATTTTCTATAATTTATTGTTTTTTATTTTTATTATGTGATATAAATAACAAATAATAGATTTATTCGTTCATAGTCTTATAATATACAATTTAATTGTTCATTTCATGTAATTTCAAAAGATAAAAAAGTGAAAGAAATAATAAAATGAATGTTCAAGTCATTATTAAATTGAACGTTTGAGTAAAAATATTATACTTATCATATGCAATACAATTTAATTCATATAAATTATTCTTCACTAAATAACAAAAATCTAGCAATTCATTTAATAAATTTTTTCTTTAAATAACAAAAATTTAGCATTTTTATTTATAAAATTCAACAAATAATCTAATTTAAGTCTAACTAAAAAAATACAATTTTATTATTAAATTGCATAATTTTGCAATTGTATTGTGTATATATATATATATATATATCTTATATGTAGTACAAACAATTATTTTTGCAGCATAATATTTGTTATATGCGCGCAGTACAATCTAATTCATATAAATCATTGTTCATCAAACAAATATCTAACAATTTATTTAGTTAAATTTTTTTTAGATAACTAAAATTTAGTTTTTTATTTATAAAGTTCAACAACCAATCTTATTTAACCCTAACTAAAAGCAATGTAATTTTTTGTTAAACTGCTTAGTTTTGTAAGTATATGTTTGCACCCAAAAATTATATTTTGTAGAGCCCATAAGATTATAGATCCATGACCCTAGTTAATTAATTAATTAATTAATTAGGGTGGTTATCTGTAAAAGAGGGAAAACTGACAGGAAAGAGGATAAGATATGAGGAAGTTGAAATTTCAAATACAAGAAACATGCAGTAGCTGAGGAGAGAGCAGTTACTGGGGAAGTTACCAACTCCATGGATAAAAAGGACTCTCCTGCAGAACACAAAAAAGACACAGCCAAATCCAACCAAACCAGACAAAATAAAATCAACTCTGCAGAATTCTAATTTAGCTTTTCAATTTAGATTCCATTTTAGTTTTTCAATTTCGTTTCCATTTTAGCTTTTCAATTTCGTTTGTAATTTTCAGTACTTTGTTATTGTCTTCTGCAATCAGACACTTTTAATTGTTCAATTTCTTTTATTTCCAATAAAGCTCTTTAGTTTTTCTATAGATCCCTTAGTTCCGTTTCATTATTTTCTTTAAGTTTCAGCATTTGCCCTACGTTCTTGTTATTCGTCAGTATTAAACCCAACTATTATTCAATTTGTAGTTGGTTTAAGAACCCAGTAGGCTTAGGTCCCTTAGCTTACACTAAGGTCTCTGATACAGGTCAGATCTTCAAGGTTGGTGTACCTCACACACTTGGCACGCTCAAAATTCAATTGCAAGGGCCAGAGAGCAACATAATTTTTTGGCACGCTCGGTGGGACTCTACTGAAATGTTAAGAACCAGGAGTTTTATGGAAAAAGACAGTACCGGGTCTCAAGATCAGGAGGAGGCGCCTACTGCAGTAGGGCCAGAAGGTCTAGTTCCCCACTTGGTGGAGAATTTTGAAAAGCACATTCAAGACCAAGTTACAGAAAATGCTCATATCTCAACAGTTCCTATTGTTGGGAAAGAAATTGAAACAGAGGGTTCTAACGTTTTTAAACAAATTTTGGAGGATTTCCTTGAAGAGCAGAAAGAGGCATAACTCAAGTTGGCAGAGATGCAGTCTAAATTCTTAGAGTCCATGGCCAAAACTATAGAGAAAGTCAGAAAGTAGTCTCCCACAAACTAGATCACCATCTTCAACCGATTGCTAGTGTGGGTCAATATGGCCGCTTTAACGGCAGGCCAATACTCCCCCATCATTTTTACGCTAACACTAATCCTGTGATGCATCCTAACCTGTATGATTTTGATGGTAATTTACAGAAAAACTCTGGGGGCATGGCAGTAGGAGGCACAAGAGGGATCCCACATTTTCCCCAACACTACGCTCCCAAAAACTAAACCCCAATTGACATGGAGGCTGTGAGAGAGGTAGTGCAGGAGTCATATGGTCTTGGCCTAAGACAGATTGGCCGACCAAAGTTCCACAAACTATATCCAGAGGCAATTGATCGTGATAATCCCTACCCTAGGGGTTATAGGATCCCAGAGTTTTCTTCATTCTCAGGAGAGGAAGGACAGTCCACATTGGAGCATGTTGCAAAGTTCACTATACAGTGTGGTGAACTTGTAAATTATAACAATTTCTATAATTTTAAATTGAGATTGTTTCCAAATTACTAACTGGAACTACTTTCACTTGGTACGCAATACTGCCAAGAAATTCTGTGTTTACATGGCAGGAAATGGAGAGAGCATTCCATAATCAGTTTTTCAGGATAGAGCCTGAGGTCTGTGTAGCTGAATTGTCTAGAATGACATAGAGGCCTGGAGAAAATACCGATTCCTTTATTGCTCGTTTCAAAAAGATGAGAAATCGGTGCAAGATCTTCCTACTAGAAACTGAATATGTGAAGATGGATCAAAGAGGGCTAGACATTGAACTCAGAAAAAGTTCCAGGGGATGGAGTTTAGAGATTTCTATGAATTGTCTGCAAAGGTGGCAGAGTATGAAGAGCTCCTTTGTGAAGAGATCCAGAAGAGGAAATCAACCATGGGGACCTATTTCCAAGAGGTTCATAATCAAGAAGTGGCTATTGTAGATCTTTCTACACAGGGATCTTGTATTTGCCCTCTGCTTATAAAGAAAACACCAGAGCTATGGAAGAAGTCCCATACCACTAGTGCTCAGCCTCAGTACAACTTTGAAGTATCAAAGACTGAAGAGATCTTTGATTATCTGGTGAAGGAGAAATTTATTACTTTTTCTGAAAATTATAAAGCCCCAACAAAGGAAGAGTTGAAGGGTAGAGAACATTGTAAATATCATGATTCATATAACCATTCTACTAATAATTGTTGGGCTTTTAGAAATGTTGTACAGGACAGAATTAATAAGGGAATTTTAAAATTCCCTAAGAAGAAGGAAACCATGTTGGTAGATGAAGATCCCTTCCCTCCAGTGGCTAATGTGAGCATAGCAATCTTTGATCTCTGCTCACTCATCAATCAGAGGAGGAGGATCCGTGAGGAGATGGAAAGAAGACCTAGAACATTGTTCAAGAATGTATGGGTTAGAAGGCCAGAAACGGAAGAAGGATCATCAAATGCAGGAGCTAAGAGAGCTTTGCCACTAATTGAAAAAGAGATCCAAACTAGAGCTCCAAGATTTGTGGTTCCCCCAAGAGTGCCCCCAGGAAATCAGTGGTACAAAATCCAACACAAGAAGTTTCCTCAACCTCTTATAAGAACACAAAAAAGAAAACTCCAAAGACAGAGAGCCTTAGAAAAGAGAATGAAGGAAATGGAGAGCTTCCCCACAAAAATCCAAATTCAGGAGAAAGGCTACTGAAGATGAAGATGAGGAGATAGAAAGAGAAGGAGCCAACCTGGAGGACGTTATGGATGATATAAAATCTGTTACAAGTTCTAAAGATGCAGGTTCTGTAAAAATAAACAATATCTGTGTTGGTAGCATTTTTGTGCCATTGGACTGTGCTACTGCTTCTGTTATTTTGCCTAATGATTTCAGGTGTGGGGAAACAGAAGATGATATGATAGAGATTGATACTAAAGTTAAGCTAAAAAAGGAGACCCAACCTGAAGTAGATGATGACATTCTGGGAGGAGTTACTATTCAAGCTCCAAGAGGCAGAGGACCAAAGAGAGTGATTCTGGAGAAACCTTCTATAGAAATGATAAGGCACATCAAACCCTTGTACATTAAGGCTCATCTGAATGGGAGACCTATATCTAGAGTGCTGATTGATGATGGATCTGCAGTGAATGTGATACCTTACAGGATGTTGGCTACGTTGGGAAAAATAGAGGAGGATCTTATCCCTACAGATGTCACTGTTTCAGTGTTCACTGGTGAGGTAACAAGAGTTATTATTATATTACCAATGGAGATCTCGATAAGGAGTAAGACTTCTCTTACAGCTTTCTTTATCGTAAACTCTACTGAAAGTTATAATGTGTTGTTAGGGAGAGATTGGATACATGCCAATGAGTGTGTCCTATCTTTCCTTTATCAGTTTCTTTTATTTTGGAAAGGTGATGATGTAGAGGTTGTTTGGGTGGATCCACATCCTTTTGGCGCACAATCTTACGCCATTGAAGTAAGGTTCTATGATGTAGAGTTTGGACCAATTCAGTTCTTGGGAAGGAAGAAGGATGGGGAACCAAGGTCAATATTCATGCAAGGGAACGAAGAGATCCAGAGCCAAGCTAAAGCCATGGTAAACCCTACTGCCATCGTGCCTTGTAGGCCGATTGCACAGCAACCTACTATTGTGTTGCTTGATGATTAAGTTTACCAAAGAGGAGTTGGTGGTAGCTGCAGTCGCAATATTAAAAGCTCATGTGCAGCAAACATGTAACAAATTACAAGTTGAAAATGTGGAGAGCAATGGAGCAGAGTTAATATATGAAGAGGATCCAGATGACTATGAAGATCTAGAGGAGATTTAGATGGAGGATCTTAAAGAGGCTCCTACAAAATTTGAAGATACGAAACTAGAAGTTACAGATTCTTTGGATGAAATTAACCTTAGATCCCTAGAGGAGCCAAAAATAACTTATGTTAGTTCTTTGTTACAAGGAGATCTAAATGAGCAAATAATCCATACTCTACAGGAGTTTAAAGACTGTTTTGCTTGGAGCTATGAAGAGATGCCTGGTTTGAAGAGAGATCTTGTAGAACATCGATTACCAATCAAGCCAGAATTCAAACCCCATCGGCAATCACCCAGAAGAATGTCAAAAGAGGTGGAACTCAAAGTGAAAGAAGAAATTGAGAAACTTGTTAAGGCCTATGAGGTATGCCCAGTGGCTGGCAAATATTGTTCCTGTTGTTAAAAAAAATGGAAAATTACGTGTCTGTATTGATTTCAGGGATCTTAATGCTGCCACCCCAAAGGATGTGTATATGATGCCCATAGCAGATATGTTGATAGATGCTATTGCAGGGAATGAGTTATTCACTTTTGTTGATGGTTTCTCTGGATACAACTAAATCCTTATAGCATAGGAGGACATACACAAAACGGCCTTTAGATGCCCGGGTTCTATTGGAGTCTTTGAGTGGCTGGTTATGCCCTTTGGCTTGAGGAATGTGGGAGCCACTTATCAACGTGCCATGAACTCTATTTTTCATGACATGATTGGACGTCATGTGGAGGTCTACATTGATGACATAGTGATCAAGTCAAAAAAGGCAACAGATCACGTGGAGCACTTAAATGAGACATTTAGAAGAATGAGAGTTCACTATTTAAAACTTAACCCTCTTAAGTGTGCCTTTGGTGTGCAGGCAGGGAATTTTTTGGGCTTCCTAGTTCACAAAAGAGGTGTAGAGATTGACAAGAACAAAGCTAGAGCAGTAATAGAGGCCAAACCACTAAGTACCAAGAAGGAGCTCCAAAGGTTTCTAGGACATGTGAATTACCTGAGGCGTTTTATCTCAAATTTAGCTGGAAAGACAAAGGTGTTCTCTGAGCTTCTAAGGTTGAAGGATAAAGAGGAGTTTCAATGGCAAGAGAACCATCAGAAAGCTTTTGACAAAATCAAGGAATACCTATTAAAGCCTTCTGTGTTGATGCCTCTAAGGAAAGTGTATCCTCTTAAATTATATGTGTCGGCCGCTCCTGGGTCCATAGGGTGTCTGTTAGCATAAAATAACTCTATGGGACATGAGCATGCCATTTATTATTTAAGCAGGATGTTGACACCTGTAGAGTTTAAGTACTCTTCTATTGAAAAATTGTATTTGGTTTTGTATTTTGCTTGTTCTAAATTGAGGCATTATATAATTGGTGAAAGGGTTTATGTAGTTTCACAGACAGATCTGATAAAGTTATGTTGAATAGGCCTGTTATCACAGGAAGGATTGGGAAATGGTCTTTGTCTCTTGCAGAATTTATACTGATTTATTTTCCTCAGAAATCTATGAAAGGGCAGGCATTGGCAGATCACTTATCAGTAGAAATCTAGAAGGAAAATGACGTAGATCTTCAAATCTATAATATAGAGATCCAACCATGGGTCTTGAAGTTTGATGGTTCCAGTACAGAGAAATCAGCTGGGGCGGGCATTGTGGTCACTTCTCCTACTAGGGTAAAAACTACTCTGTCTTTTAATTTGGATTTTGAATGTACTAATAATCAGGCAGAGTATGAAGCTCTAGTGATTGGTTTGGAGATTCTTCAAGAATTAAAGGCAGAGAATGTGTTAATTATGGGAGACTCTCAATTGGTATTGAAACAACTATTTGGTAAGTTCAAGTGCACCAGTGTCTCTTTGGCTCCCTATTTCACTGTTGTTGTTCAACTACTTGGAGAATTCAAAGAAGTTTTTTTCCAACATGTTCCTAGAGAGGCAAATTGGGAAGCAGATGAATTGGCACAAATAGCTTCAGGATTAAAGTTATCTGAGGAACTCACACATAAATTAATTTTGATTCAAAAAAGGCAACACCCTTCTATTATGGAGAGAGG
>CATIWO010721577.1:0-26412 GCA_949673435.1 Macaranga tanarius | reverse complement strand
GCCTTGATCTGCACTCAGGATTGGCTGAGGATTCATAAGCAGCCAGTCTCCATTGAAGAGAACATTGAAGAATTGGAAGCAATTGAGAAAGGTTATACCTGCTCTCTCCTATTTGATATTTCTTTTTTCCTTTTTTCTTTAGAACTGAATGGTTTCCCATTCTAATTGTCACTCTCTTTTCTTCTTCCCAGATTTGGATGAGGTGGGCAGTGGCCCTTCACTTGCCCAGTAGTTGAGTTTACTAGTTTCTAATCTCTAATACTTATTTGTCCACTTATTTAAATTAATTTGGTGCCTCTGATTATTGCTTGTTACTGGTTTCATGCCTGCTTGCTTGTGTTGCTATGCTTTTGCTCTTATGACCAACCTGATGTGCCTCTTGCTTGTGTTGCAATGCTTTTGATCTGTGACCAACCTGAGGAGCCAGTATTGTTGTTGCAGGGTAAAACTATGAGGCGATGATGAAGCTTCCACCCTTATATAATAAGACTTGACAGAATGCTTGCTTAAGTTTCTATGGTGGCTTTGCTTTTTTTTTTTAGCTATTAGAAATGTGGCTGCATTCTTGATGTGATTAAAATATTTGCTAGCTTGAGCCTCTTCTAGTACTTGTGTTAATTTTTTTTATTGGCAATGATGATGCTTCCACCCTGCTTTTGCTCTGAGTTTTATGAGAATGCATTCTTAGTTTCCATGTATGGCAATTTATAGCATAACTAGCTGTTGCTTGCTGTCAAAAATTATGTTGTGTATTCTTAACTTGATATAAAACTTTAGCATCTCGAGCCTCTGTTTTTTAATTTCAGTTTCAGTTCTTTATTTTGTTCTGTTTATCATTTGACAACTTGACATTTTCTTCTATGCCATATTTGATTGTGCAGGTTAATGCTTGCTGAGTTGCTGGCATCCTAGCTCTAGGCTTTTTGGCGTCCAGACCAGACTTTGATTATTTTTGTACTTAGTATAATTTATTGATTTGACCTATTTTTTGTATAGGCCGGTCCACTTACTATATTTTGTAATATTTAGGCCAGTCCACTTACCTTTTTTTGTATAGGCCAGTCCACTATTGGCCCATTTTTTGTATAGGCCTTTAATTATGTTGTTTTTGGACTTGACAACTTAATCTTATATTGTAAATTTTGTAATCATGGGTAAAGTCCATATATATTAATGAAAAATTATACAGTTTTCATCTCTTGGCCCAAAATTATGTGGCCCATCTCAAACTGAGCCCAAACCGAATTTTCAAACCAATCTTTTCCAATTTTTTTCCTCTTCGGATTTCAGTTTCATTGCATTTTTGGTTCGATTCGGCTTCATCTTGCATATATATTCAAACTAATCGGTTAAATATATTTCTTAACCAACATGACCGACCCGAACTGATGAACACCCCTATTATGAGTAATTACGAATATGATGTGTGATAAGAAAAGGCACTATGAATGAAAAAACAATATAGTATATGATAAGTAAATCAATTAGCTAATGTGTTATCGATAATATATAAGTCGATTGGCTAATGTGCTATCGATAATATATAAGTCGATTTGCTAAATACTATCGATAAAAGTAATTGATGAGTAAATTGATTGGTTAATAAGCTATCTATAATATACAAGTCGATTTGCTAAAGTGTTGTCAACAATATTCATCAATAAATAAGTCGGTTGGTTAAAGTGCTATCGATAATGTACAATTTGATTGGATAAGGTGCTATCAACAAAATACAAATTGGTTGGTTAATGTGCTACCGATAATACTAAATGATAAATAAGTCGATTGGCTAAAGTGTTGTCGACAAAATTAACCAATGAATAGTCAATGTGGCTAAAATGGTGTGATGAGTGAGAGAATAATATAAGGCATGCCATTATTATCGATGTGATTCATATGAGAATGTGAGAATGTGAGATATGAGTTGGAGGTATAGTGCACTAATTGTGTATGATATATGTGTGAATAACTATCCGGTCGGATACTAAATGAAATATTATGAATGTTAGATATGAATTTGTGAAATATGAGTACAAGTGTTTTGTGTGATCATAAGTGTGTATTCTTCTATTTAAGGATTTGATGATTGTGAGAATTTAAAGTAATAATTTTAAGTTTGTATACTTATCTATATATGCATATGTATATACAAGTGTGTAACGAGGATACTAGATGGTGTGTTGATATGTATATATCTTGAACTTATGCTTGAGAATGAGATTTAATGTATGAAAGTTCTATTGAGACTATGAAAGTGTGAATATAGATGCTTGAATCTTGTGATTGATTGAGTACCATGCATTTGTGAATGAGTTTGTGATGTTAAGTATGTTTTTGAGTTGTCTTTAAGTTTGCTTTAAGCCTCATTTGAATGTGGAAAGTTTGCATAGATTAAAGAAGGCTAAAAAGGGAGTTTTTGCCAAGTTGGGGCTGCTCACGAGTGCTCACGGTCATGAGGAAGCACCCGTGAGCAAACCATGCAAAATTGAACAGTGAATGAAGCAAATAGATCACTCCTCATGGTCTTGCTCACGGCTATGAGGAGGCTGCTCATGATCGTAAGGAGCTCCTCACGATCATGAGCAACCCAAGGAGCCCTGTCTCCTCTTTGACCACTTTCTTTTTTGGCTCTTAAATGGCTATAAAATCTTATGGCAATTATGTCCTTTAAACTTACAATGGTGATATATTATTAAATGATATAAAAGCTTGGAAATTAAACCATGAACACTATAAAAAGGTATTTAATTAATTGAGATTCTTTAAGAATGTATAAGAGGATGTGAAGGTCTACTTTCACCTAATGAATGCATAATTTATAGATTGATAAATGTATAGCTTAATTAGTTCTTAAAAAGCTAACATATATATTACATTAGTGGTTACTTACTGAGTAGCAAGCTCACCCCTTTGCATTCACCCCTTTGCATTCACATTTTTCAGGACTTAGCTAGATAAAACTTGAAGTTGCATTTCAATAGAGACCTTAGGTATGCCAAAGGTGAGCTTGGTGCATACACTTATCTTTTTATTGTCATTTCAAAGTTTGTTATTTTGTATTAAGGAATTTTATTTAAGAAACTAAATAATGTTTGATGTACATATTGGCAATAACATGTGTAAACAATATCTAATGTAATGAAGTATATGATAAATATTTTATCCTTTATGATAAATTACTTGATTGTGCCACATGTTAAACTACATAAGAAGAGTGTTACATAAAGGGCATCAAATAAGGTGTTATTTCTTAGCTAGCCTGCATTCTATCAATTGTAGCTGGTAACTCCATGCTTATGCTGACCCATTTTAAAAAATACAAATGATACAGAGCCGATATATATATGATTGTGATCTTTAAAAACTCTTGAAAATGACTTTAATAACACGACTTTATGTGATGTGCAAAACATGCATTATTCTAATATGTGTATGCATAAAATTTGAAAATAATTTTGTAAAACAATTTTATATATGTATGAGCTACTAGTTGGAGAAGCAAGTGGTTTTAAATGACTTTATATGCATCGACTAGTTAAATGCCTTTTCTATTTAGAATTAATATCTAAGAATTGGCCCTTATTTTTTCAAGAATCTGCATTTAAAAATTGAGACCCTTAATGATTAGATTGGGACGATGATAACAACAAATGCTCTCGTTTAGTTGTGCTTTGAGAATGCTTCATTGTTATAGGATTGTCATAATTGTGCTTGATTTCAAATATTAATGAGACATTCTATTTGCCCCCTAATTAGAGAATTTGCTAAGAGATTTTATCCCTCTTTAAGATCACATAATTGTCAGACAATGAAAATGAACCTCATACCTTTGACAAATAAATATAATCTCAAAAATTACCTCTAAATTAAAGTTGTAACCAATTTTATTTTATATTCTTTCTTTTGCCTAAACTGCTCCCTTTTAGGATTTTTTCAAACCTAGCTGGATTTTTTATTTTCATTTCATTTTTTTCATTTTACTTATTTTTCCTTTTTTGCCTAAGTCGCTTCCTTTTAGGAGTTTTCAACCTAGCTGGATAATTGCAAAATCATGTTAATTTTTTATCGATGTTTTTGCCAAGTGTATTGTTGGTCTACCTAATGCTTTTATAATTGATTACTTGATGTTCGTGTTGTTGACTGCTTGATATACTTACTACTGATTATTTGATGTCTATATTGCTACTTTAGCTATTATCTTTTGATGTTCTTGCTGCTAATTACTGAGCATTTGTGCTATTTATATTGTTGATGTGTGCACTAATTATTTCAAAAAATTTCATGTCTCACACTTCGTGTACTAATATTATGTCAATTAATCATGCCCATTTTATATGATTACTCATTCGTTATAACTAGACACACGACATTATGATTATTACAAATCAACCCTTTGCACGTTTTCTAACTATTTTTCAACTTATAATTGGTGGAGATTTTATTTCAAGACTTTGAGATTGGGATCACTTGTAATTAAGAATAACAGGATCAATTTTTTTAAATATAGGTGGCATTAGTAGATAGTGGTATAAATAAGAACTTATCTTGTTTTCTTTTTTTTATTTCCCCTTATTTCCCTCTTTTTTATTCTTCTTTTTTATTCTTTTTCTTTTTCTTTTTTTTCCTTTTTTTAAAATTTTTTTGGATATGGTCAGTTTATTTTATATAAAGAAAAAGATGATGTTTGTAGTGTCCGAAGAAAAATTGATCCATTATTCACAACAATCAGACTTTCATCGAGATATAATAAAAAGATCAGTGCGAGCACAAAGACGTAAAATAGCTATTTGGGAACTGTTTCAAGCAAATGCACATTCTCCTTTTTTTTTTGGATAGAATAGACAAATCCATTATGTCAAATATTTGAAAGAAAGTGTGAAATGAATTTCAAAAAAAAAAAGAAAAAAAGGTAATATTGGGGCATTTGCTCTATATGTGCAAATAAAAATCGGGCGAATCCTTACTCGGACCTAAAAGAAAGTCAATCCTTACGTTTAGCCCTCTTATTTGATGTGTTTTTTTTTTTGAATTTTCTCTCATTCAATCATAATATAGTGTGTACAATCATAAAAAATTCATAATTATGTAAATCAGGCAATTTAACATTTAATAGCAAAAAAAAAATCACAACAAAATACTATTCTAAATTATTATAACCACAAAAGATAATGACTAGAATTATTCATGAGTATTCACGTTTAAGCCAACTTCAATCTTCACTTCAAAGTGGTACAGCTCTTCAAAATTCTTTACGCTCGTATTTTCAGCTTATTAACTAGATGTGGAATCCAAACTTCTATGACTATGACCAGTTGATCTAATTTTGAGTCTATGCTTCATTTGACCCAAATTTCCCCTCCATCTAGTCAAAAAGCTCATGAAGGATTCATCATGTCCTTTTTTATATTATGTAACTCTTGAAGAGAAGTTTCAAGTTGAGAATTCAACCTATACTACTTGATGAACGTTAAATGCATCTCTCTCCAATCTTGTTGAGCATGTGCATATAGAGTATAGTATCACTTAAGAGCAATTCCTTTCAAAAAAAAAGCAAAAATTATTTAATAATTTACTTATTGGTCAATTTAGTAGGCTTTATAAAAGAAATGTATTATTTGAGATCAAGGAGAGGGTCTTTGATCCCATCGTACTTTTTAATGTCTGGAAATTTGAATTTTATGAGAAATGGTTCCTCTTCCTTTAGATATAGGTCAATAAAGTTATGATTAAGCCCATTCTTCTTCACTACAGTTTCTAGCTGATCCATCTATTTTTTCATGTCTTGTTATCCATTATGGTTCAATTGGACCTTCCATTTATATTAGCTTTTCTTTAAGTGGTTCTTCAATAATGGTTCTGATTTCAAAATTTTCTTCATTAATAGGCCTTTTTCTTGCTACTTTAGTAATCATGTCTCTAAATATTCATCGCATTTCATCCTTGACTTCTTTTAAAATCTCTTGCTTAAAAGATTCAAAATCAAAATTAGAAGGTCTTGACATTCTATTTACTTATGATGTAATCTCAATTGATTAATGGGATGTTTGATATTAGTGGACTAAATTACCATTATTTTACTTCCAAACAAAAAGAGATTTTGGATGTAAATAATATAATTAAAAAATTACAGTGAGTGTCTTGTATGCATGAAATGCATATTATTTCAATTATTTTTTTTTTATTTATTATGTATTTATAAACAAAGAGGCAAACATAAGTAGGTTACAATAGTGAAATCTTTTAACCTTATTCATCCTATACATACATTTAATAGCGAGTCTCTTATTCTAAAATTTTTTGTCTAAGTTTTGATTACCATCAGGGGTAACAAAACTAATGTGTAGATAATTTCTTGAGACAATAATAGCAAATCTTATAAAGAAAACTAAAGTTCAATATAATAAACTATTATAAATGGGTGGGACCTAACCTAAAAAAGTCCTTTATTTGTGTGCTTAGACTTTATCAATAAGATTACTATATGACATCAAATACATACAATTTTGGAAAGAACCTAAGAGAAGTTATTAAGTTGCTACATGGGCTGAGTATCAGGTTAAAGGCTTAAATTCCTACAGCGTTGCACTAGCCTAATGTAGCACCCTCCAGGTACCGCATATAAGTGTCCAAACAATAATTCAACACGTGGCATATGAAAACTTTTCTCAAAAGATATATGTATTATACAAAACTACTTGTTTGATACATTGTAAATACTCAAAATATAAGGTTATAAAATACTAAAATATACATATGAATGTAGTTCAAAATGCTCAAATGCCAAAATGCTTATGTGATCATATGGATGGAGATGTCAACACTAAGCCTGCCTTTTTTACCCATCTGAGCTCACGACTTAACTCACTTCAAGCTTTCTATCAATCAAGCCTGAAAACCACAATTACAAATGAATGAGATTGCAACTCAATAAGTAATTATCAATATAATTAAACATATAATTCTCCTTAAGAACTAATTAAGGAGAAAATATTAAAATAACAAATTTATAAACTATACGATCTTGAACACACCCGTGTTCCAACATGTGTTCTTCACTGCTCAAAATTTGCAAAAGTACATGGCCATGAATATGCCCGTGTTCCATTCTACCTAAAATCACACAATCATACAAAATATACACAGCTAAAGACACGCCCATGTTCAACACTGCCCAAAACCACACAACATACATAGCCATCAACACGCTCATATCCCGAATAAAGCTTGTTGTGTCTTAAGTACACGGTCTGAGACATGCCTGTGTACTAACTCATATAGCTCTCGGGTCTAATAATACAATCATACATGGTTATAAACACGCCCGTGTATGTATCCGTATTCCTCTCGAGTTTAAATATTGCATTTATACATGGCCATGTCTTAACCCAAAACTACCAGTGTTATGACACACGGCCTAAGACATGCCCATGTCTCGACCTGTGTCTTCAACCTGATAGCACATTTTATAATCTTTCAAGCAATCCATAACATATTCACAATCTCATAATATCATTAGCAATCTAACAATTGCTAACATAAATATATATAGGTGTATATACTCAATATCTACACCCCACCATAGTCATCACATTCATCTCTATTTCAACCATAATTCTTACATGCAATTCACCATATAATTCTCATATTACATTTACATCATCATTCTCATATTCAATATATATGCAAATATGGTGCTCAATATGTATACAAATATGGTGCAATAATGCATGTTTATGCAAGTTAGTATTCGGCCGGAGTTCTCGACACTCATCACACACGTTTCACACAAATTTATTCCTTTTTCATATAACTGTGGTCATTCTTGAGACTTTCTGCCCAGCTCAGTCTCAGCTCCCACACGTATATATATTTTATATGAATGGCCACATCTGAGATTCTCTGCCCAGCTCAGTTTCAGATCGTGGAGCTCAGTCTCCACACATACATTTTCCTCACATCCTCACATTCCTCACATAATGCCATATACATTTATTTCAATCATTCTCATAACATATCAAAATGCATATGTACAATTATATCATCATAATTCAACATCTCTTTTTATTTTTCATCATTTACATTTCTCATAGTGAATCACAATTCACTTTTCTCACAAGAAATATATATCAACTTATACCACATCAAGTGGCTTGCACTCATAGATGCCAATGTTCATAATTCATTACTACACATGCTCAATTGACCATTCAATGGTCTCACAACAATATATATATTTATTCATCATGCTTTCTGATAATAACATATATATATATATCCATTATTCTTGCCACTTAAATGGCATACTCAAACTAACATAATTAAATACCTATAGTTACTTGAAAATTATTACATGTAAGCATTATATTAATAATTACTTACCTCAAGCCTTTAACTCCTTCCTAAATAAAAGCTCCCCCTATTAAGTAGGGTCTCCTCTAGCTCTACCACTTCGTATACACAATTATATACCAATTTCAATAACCAAGCATTACAATTCATTCTAAAATCACAAAAGGGCAACTAGATATTTAAAGTTCAATGTGTCTAAATAATTCACACACAAGTCTAAAAATTATGAAAATAATAATGAAGCTAGTCATATGAGTCTACTTCTAATTACAATTAGAATTACTTAATTTGGACATGTATGGAATTAATTATGGATTTTTTATTAAATCTGGGTAAAACAAAGCTGATAGCATGAGCAAGAAAATTTCGAGCCCTACCAGACAACTTTAACAGCAAATTTAGTTTAGGGTCAAAACATAAAAGTTATAGAAGACTCTCTAAAGTTTCCAGACCATATAACCTTGCTCAATTTGGAGCTCTAAAACTCTAGATATCACCATATAACCAACATACTATAACATTCACAATCCAACCTATATACTGCTACTGGCATATTTGATGCATGAAGTTCATAATGCTCTTAAACATCAAAGACTCATCCTAAAATCACCAAATTCATACAGACTCTACATAAATGAGTCCACGTTCATTCCCAACTAAAATCATACCAATTGCACAAGTAGAGAATTAATTGTGGATTTTTGAATCCATTCGGGTAGAACAGAGTATTCATCATGAGCACTGAAATGTCCGACCCTATTTGACCTTCATAACCACAAAATCAATCCAAGTTCAAAACATAAAAGTTATAGAAGACTCTTTGAAGTTTCTAGGAAGTTGAACTGTGCTCAAATCAGATCTCTATAGCTCAAGTTAGAGTAATAATAAGAGAACTAAAAAACAAGGGAAAACCTACCCTAATTTAACCAACATCAAAACTTAACTTAATTCAATTATAAACACAAAGAGAACTTACCAATTGATGCTTTAATGAATATGAGACCTTACATAGCTTTCTAAGACAATGAATTGATCACGAGAGTAAGATCACAAGCTCTCAAAATCTCTACACTCTCTTCACTCTTCTTCTTCTTCCATTCTCTACATAAACACACACCACACAAAACACACATATATACACACAAGCCACCAATCAAAAACCTCTAAGTTGCCTACCCCTAAAGTCTCCCTCTATGATGATTAATTATCCTTAATATAATAATAATAATACTAATAATAAATCTAAATAATTATCACTAAATATCCTCACAATATCTCCTTAGCTCCTTAATGAAATGGCATTACTTCACATTAGCCCACAACTTCCAATCGTGATAATTCACTCCAAACTTTTATTACAATCTAGTTCCTTTCTACAACTCAAGTACATTCTTAAACTTAAATAATGTTTAATATCTAACATGCATAAAATGTAATTCATACGTCATAAATATATATGCTAGAAGGGCGGGTGTTACATTTTTCCCCTTCATAAAGAAAATTTCGTCCCCAAAATTAACTACTCATCATCTTTTTAGAATAAATATTCATTCACTAAAACACAATTGTTATTGCATAAATACATCAAGTTACACCTTCCGATCTATACCATTTCAATATAACCATGTGGAATACATCATGAATAAACAATAATTTCCTTTGCAAATCTAATTTATATGCCAATAGTCCATCTTTTTTATAATTTCATATTGTCCACACATTTCGAACTCAATTTTCCTTACCTTCCAAATCTAAAAATTCCCTATTTAGCCTTCTTAAAACTATACAAACTTCTCCACACTCAATTGAGACTCAAACCAACTTAGAGACACTCTAAAAACATACTTAACATTATCAATTCAACTCATAATTGTATGGTATTCAATCAATCACGTGTCTCAAATATTTATACTCATCCTTTTATAGTCTCTATAACTCTTTCACACAATAATTCTTATTCACAATGTAAGCTCAAAGTATATCTATGTCCCCATATCATTTAATATTCGTATATAGAGGATTATATATATAGTCAAATATGTGCATTTGCATTTCATCAACTCTAGCACCCTTAATCATCAATTCCATACTAGCAGAGTATAAATATAATTAATAAGTAATTTAGTACACATCATATGAATTTCATATCTCACTCTTATCGTTTGATATCATTTACCTTGTCAATGGACAAGGTAAATGACTTAATCAATTTCACATAGTTAATGGTCACAAAGCCAATCGACATATTAACATCATTTACATCCAATATAATCGCATTCCACAATACAACTCAAGTAATTTAGTTCATCCAAAATACTCATCACACAAGGATAATGAACAAGTAGAATTCACGCATTTCCTTTTGTTATCAATGTGAGTCTATATCATTCATATCCATTCTTATTAATAATAGTATATATATAATACTAAGTTCACAATATACTCACTTAGTATATCTTACAATCAATACCAAGTCCACATACAATTCTTAATATATCAACTCCTAAATAAGATTAATATTCCATTAACAAAATTAACATATCCTAGCATCTCATTCATTATATCTAATAACTACTTACTCAAATACTTTTCACCTCAACATTCAAATACTATCGAAGAATCTTACTCATCGAATAACATAGGTAAATTTGATATACCAATCAATCCAACGACATAATCATAATTTCATACCATCCATTTCCAGTTTTGCATATCATATTTAAAAATAAAATGTTTTATCATTCAAAAATTGTTAATATCTTAGTTCAAAATCTATCTTCAAAAACACTATTGCATCTCTCAATTAATCAAGTAACTTTTCATTTCTTAAATATAGAAAATTATTCTTCATTAAGATACTGTTTGATTGTCTACAATTATTACCTAACCTCATATTACTATCTTTTTCTTTTATAGACTGAATTGATGCCCCTCATGAAGAATTATTCTCTCTAACAATCTACTTTTAAAATTCTTTAAATTTTGTTGATGTGTTCAAAGTAATCAATATGGATACAGCCTTTGGAATAATTCTATTTCAAATATATTCTTCAATGCAAAAGTAATTCCGATGTGTCATTTAGAATACATTAGGAAATTTTCTAATTATAAGTATATTCATTACCCTTGAACTAATCTTTATCAATTCCTCAGTATCGGGTAAGCTTTATACCCATTTTAATCCATATGGAAAGCAAGTATAGTTGGAATCAAATAAACATGCATAGTTTTCATTTACCAACCATCAACACATAATCTCATATCATCATCTAAATAACTTCTTACTCATCTTCAATCACAGATTATATAATTACAACTGAAATTTAACTAGCATACATAATCTCTCTTTTAATGATTGTCTTTATATTTCTCTGTCTCCAAATATCCATACCCACCTTCTTTATATACCAATCTATAATGATACTATAGTTTTATACCTAATCAATTCTTGAAACAATACTATGCTTCTTCCTAATTCAATAACTATTGCAATCTGTATAATCATTATATTGTTCTACTATCTTGAAATAAAATCTCATCACCAAATTTAGTATTACAACATTATAACAGGCATTGAAATACATATACCATGTCCTTAATAATGTAAAAGTGCTATATATACGTAATGCCTACTCATCTAAATAATCATCAAATCCAATTTGTGTCACAATACCAGTTCCTTTTTCCTTACTCTCCCAACTTTCACTTGGTTTACTACTGATTTGAAATATTTTCTTTCTTGTACAGCTTTACTTAATTAACTAAGATCCTTTAACAGTTTTCTTCAATGAACAATCTCTAAAGAAATACTCTGCTTACAACACTAGTAGCAGATATCAAGTCTAAGACCCTAAAAATTTTTCCAAATGGATTCTATCACAACTATTACATATTGAAGATAATGCACTGCTTACAAATTTATTAGTGCCTTTTTGACTTTAAGTCTTCTATATTCTCTGTT
The DNA here is from genome assembly GCA_949673435.1 of Macaranga tanarius. Lineage (NCBI taxonomy): Eukaryota > Viridiplantae > Streptophyta > Magnoliopsida > Malpighiales > Euphorbiaceae > Macaranga > Macaranga tanarius. Next base: position 14,102 of record CATIWO010721577.1, on the reverse strand, counting down.
ATATATATTTCCCATATTTCACAATTTCATATGCATATGGCTATTTAATGAGACTATCCGCCCGACTCAATCTTTACTCAACACAATTTCTCATACATTATCATTCCCTCACTTGTTTCACCTTTTTGTGAAACACAATATATCATAATACAATACTCTTAATGCCATTGCATCACAATAATTATTATAATAATATTTCATCCACAATCACTAATTTATAATCACATTCATAATGCATACATTAACCCCACATGGTATTTAATTAGTATTACACTTGTATCATACACATACCATCATCATCATTTCATATTACAACTTATAGATCATAACTCATCCATTGCACATAAGGCTTTATTATAAAAACCTAACGATAAAAGCTCAATTTATGAAGAATCTACCAAAAATTTGACAGAATCTCTCCTAAAATATAGACATCTCCCTGCTAAAGTAGGGCCAATCCTACAATAAAACAACTACATTTCTATAAACAATCTCAATCAGGGCTCAGTTATCCACCACACTACAATTACATTTAACTGAGCATCACCAATATACTATTATTAGTAATGCCTGAGCATTGCCAAAAACATAATGCATTCACATTAATCTTAACATCACATATCTTACTCAAACAATGACACTGCATAACTAATTCTCCTTTCATCAGTACTTATTAATTCAATCTAAATTTCTTTCCATACTCTATAACCATTCCTCTTCTATGGTGAAATCACTAATACCCATGAAAATCTTTGCACCTTACTCTCTTAACTTTCATAGTTCTTCATCAACAATGCTATCCACTTGCCCTTGATTCATAACTTTTACCTTAAAATCAATTCACTAATATACAAAAATATGCATATTATAGAGGGGTTATAAATTAAAATTCAAGTTTATATAGAGCATGCACAGGTGTTACTAATGAACTCACTCAGACAACTCTTCGGGGTCAACGCGAGGCACTTGGTGTTAATCCATCTTAAGATATGCAACGCACATCAACTACATGTTTTTTCAACTTATGCATGATCTGTCATGTATGCATCATGCTTTATCGTCTTGAGAAAATCTAATCCCTGCTCTGATACTACTTAATATAGTACCCTCTAGGTGCCACATACAATTGTCCAAATAATAATTCAACATGTGGCATATGAAAAATTTTCTCAAAAGATATATGTATTATACAAAACTACTTGTTTGATACATTGTAAATACTCAAAATAGAAGGTTAAAAAATACTAAAATATACATATGAACGCAGTTCAAAATGCTCAAATGCCAGAATGCTTATGTGATCATGTGAATGGAGATGTCGACACCAAGCCTGCCTTTTTTACCCATCCGAGCTCACGACTTAACTCACTTCAAGCTTTCTATTAATCAAGCTTGAAAACAACAATTGCAAAGGAAAGAGCTTGCGACTCAATAAGTAATTATCAACATAATCAAACATATAATTCTCCTCAAGAACTAATTAAGAAGAAAATATTAAAATAACAAATTTAAAAACTACACGGTCTGGAACACGCCCGTGTTTTTCATTGCCTAAAATGTGTAAAAGTACATGGCCATGAACATGCCTGTGTCTCAGCCCGTGTTCTATTCTGCCTAAAATCATACAATTTTACAAAATATACACGGCTAAAGACATGCTCGTATCTTTGCCCGTGTTCAACACTGCCTAAAACCATACAACATACATAGCCATTAACACGCCCATGTCTCAAATAAAACTTGTCGTGTCTTAAGTACACGGTCTAAGACACGCCCATATAATAACCCGTGTAGGTCTCGGGTCTAATTACACAATCATACATGGTTATAGACACACCCGTGTATATACCCATATTCCTCTCAGGTTTAAATATTGCATTCATACACGGCCATGTCTTAACCTAAAATAACCCGTGTTATGACACACGGCCTAAGATACGCCCGTGTCTCGACTTGTGTCTTCAACCTAATAGCACATTTTACAATCTTTCAAGCAATCTATAATATATTCACAATCTCATAACATCAATAGCAATCTAACAATTGCTAATAAAAATATGTATGAGTGTATATACTCAATATCTACAGCCCACCATAGTCATCACATTCATCCCTATTTCAACCATAATTCTCATATGTAATTCACCACATAACTCTCATATTCCATTTACATCATCATTCTCACATTCAATATGTATACAAATATGGTGCTCAATATGTATGCAAATATGGTGCAACAATGCATATTTATGCAAATATGGTGCAATAATGCATGTTTATGTAAGTTAGTATCCGACCAGAGTTTTTGACACTCATCACACACGTTTCACACAAATTCGTTACTTTTTTATATAACTATGGCTATTCCTAGGACTTTCTGCCCAGCTCAGTCTCAGATCATGGAGCTCAGTCTCTACACACACATTTTCCTCACATCCTCAAATTCCTCACATAATGTCATATGCATTTATTTCAATCATTCTCACAACTTATCAAAATGCATATGTACAATTATATCATCACAATTCAACATCTCTTTTTTTTCTCATCATTTCCATTTCTCACAGTGAATTACAATTCATCTTTCTCACAAGTAATGCATATCAATTTATACCACATCAAGTGGCTTGCACTCATAGATGCCAATGTTCACAATTCATTACTACACATGCTCAATTGACCATTCAATGGTCTCACAACAATACATATACATTTATTCATCATGCTTTCTCATAACACACACACACACACACACACACACACACACATATATATATATATATTATTCTTGCCACTTAAATTGCATACTCAAATCAACATAATTAAATACCTATAGTTACTTGAAAATCATTATATGTAAGCATTATATTAATAATTACTTACCCAAGCCTTCAACTCTTTTTTAAATAAAAGCTTCCTCTATTGAGTAGGGTCTCCTCTAGCTCTTCCACTTCCTATATACAATTATATACTAATTTCAATAACCAAGTATTATAATTCATTCTAAAATCATAAAAGGGCAACTAGATGTTTAAAGTTCAATGTATCCAAATAATTCACACACAAGTTTAAAAATTATGAAAATAATAATGAAGGTAGTCATATGAGTTTGCTTCCAATTACAATTAAAATTAATCAATTTAGACGTGTATAGAATTAATTATGGATTTCTAGTTAAATCCAGGTAAAACAGAGCTGACAGTATGAGCAAAAAAATATTGAGCCCTACGAGACAACTTTAATAGAAAATTCAGCTCAGGATTAAAATATAAAAGTTGTAGAGACTTTTTGAAGTTTCCAGAGCATTTAACCTTGCTTAATTTGGAGCTCTACAACTCTAGACATCACCATATATCCAATACACTAGAACATTCATAATCTAGCCTGTATACTGCTGCTGGTATATTTGATGCATCAAGTTTGTGATGCTCTTAAATATTATAGACTCATCCTAAAATCACCAAATTCATACAAACTCTACATAAATGAGTCCACTTTCATTCCCAACTAAAAGCATACCAATAGCATATATAGAGAATTAATTATAGATTTTTCAATTTATTCAGGTAGAACAGAGTATTCAGCATGAGCACTGAAATGTCCGGCTCTATTTGACCTTCATAACCATAAAATCAATCCAATATCAAAATACAAAAGTTACAGAAGACTCTCTGAAGTTTTTAGGGAGTCTAATTGTGCTCAAATTAGAGTTCTATAGCTCAAGTTAGAGTAATAACAAAAGGACTGAAAAACAGGGGAAAACCTACCCGAATTTAACCAACATCAAAACTCAACTTAATTCAATCGTAAACACAAAGAAAACTTACCAATTGATGCTTTAATGAATATGAGACCTTCCATAGCTTCCTAAAATAATGAATTGATCACTAGAGCAAGATCACAAGCTCTCAAAATCTCTACACTCTCTTCACTCTCTTTCTTCTTCCTTTCTCTACACAAACACACACCACATAAAATACACATATACACACACAAGCCATCAATCAAAAACCTCTAAGTTGCGTACCCTTAAAGTCTCCCTCCATAATGACTAATTATCCTTAATATAATAATAATAATAATAATAATAATAACACTAATAATAAATCTAGATAATTATCACCAAATATCCTCACAATATCTCCTTAGCTCCTTAATGAAGTGGCATTACTTCACATTAGCCCCCAACTTCCAATTGTGATAATTCGCTCCAAACTTTTCTTACAATTTAGTCCCTCTCTACAACTCAAGTACATTCTTAAACTTAAATAAAGTCCAATATCTAACATGCATAAAATGCAATTCATACGTCATAAATACGTATGCTAAAAGGGCGGGTGTTACACCTAACGTATTCCAACTCAAGGATCCAAATGATAGGGACTAATATGTACTGTGAGTGACAATAACCTTATACACTACCACTAGAGTTAAGTAAAACACAAATAATAACACAATGACTACAATCGAGTTATTCAGAATTGAATACGTAATATGTGAAAAGGTGTTGTGAATGTAGAGGAAATATCTAAATAATTAAAAATAATAAAATATGAAACATTGAAATCAGTTTTTCTATCATTAGTGGAGTCGCCACTATAAGTGACGGGTTTAGCACGCACCCAAGTATTTGGTACGACGACAATACGTAGGCTCAAGGCCCACTAAGGAATACAATCATAGACTATAAGTCCTAAATCGGAGATGGAGTCACCACTCGAGTGATATTTGGGATACACTATATAATAACTAGATCCCATGGAGGCCCTAACAATCATCCTTAAAGATTAAATTCAAAAATTGGGTATAAAATTTTGAAATACCCGCTTAATCTTATGGTTGTCCTCCATTTACGTTTAGTGTTTTATTATTTCTAATTATTTAATTATTTCCTTATTTGCGTACGAATATGTAATTTTCTTTAAACATTTGTCAAATTTTACAATTTAGTCTAATCTTTTAATTAACCATTTTCAACACTTTAATAATATCCATCATATTCATAACATCATTCAATAATTTAACAAATAATAAAAGAAATAAATTTTGCATACAAAGAAACAAGGAGAGGAGAAATTATTACAACCCTTTAAACATGTAAAACAAATAAATATAAAATAAAATGAGTAAAATCGAAACAAACTAATCTATACTATATATAAAAGTATGAATAAAGGGAAAATATTTTTGGACAAAAAAGACATGAATATTTTATAAAATGACATAACTAACATTATGATGTATTTGATCCTTTTGAATTTAAATTAAATCATTTTTAAACAATTATATTAACATTATGATGTATTAGATCTATTTGAATTTAAATTAAATCTTTTTAAAATAATTATATTATCTAAAATTTTGATTTAATCTTTATTTTTAACAATTTTAAATTTTTAGAACTCTAAATTATTTTTAATAATTTTAAATCTTTAGAACTCATTGTTGGAAATTTTTCTATTATGAGTTTTATTAATTATGGGCTAATTGATATAAAAAAACATTTTAGTTTATATGAAACATGCATTTTGCTGGGTTCTAATTTATTAGAAAGTGGCTTGATCTCTCTTTCGAATATGTTCAAGGGAAAAGGGCCAAATTGGAGCCTGAACTTTGGGCCAAATCTCACATTGGACATCATTATTTTTTTTGGGACTAAACTGGACCTTAACATTAGATTTTTGGCTCAATTTGGACCCTCCATCCATAACACAGTTAAAAAAAACGTTAGTAATGGCACCGTTAAAGGTGGCGGGAATAAGGGCCAAATTGAACCCTCAACTTTACTCCAAAGTTTATATTTGACCTTAATTTTTTTTTTTCATTTTGACTTTAATCTAGTAAAGTTCGGTCCATTCTTTATAGAATTGTTACAATTAAGTCCTAAAAATCAAATAAAAATTTAACTTTAACACTAATTACTAAAAATTAGTTCCATTAACAATAAGAATTGATGAAATTACTTTCAAAACATATATTTATGATGTTTCTAAATCTTTTTTAAGATTATTAAATTTATAAAAATATAATTTTTAAATTTTTAAAAATTTAAAGAAAAGTTAAAATATTTTTTATAAACCTAAAAATTTTAAAATTTTACAATCAAGTGATATGTATTCAAACAAGAATTAGAATTTTTTATACACTTATTAAATTTTTTAAAATTTTTTAATCTATAGAAAATTTTAATAATTTCAAAAATTGTAAAACTATATTCACTACTACACTCTTCTACTCATCTCTCACCATTAATTAGAGACCATTACCTCTCATTCCAGTTCTGCAAGTAGAAACAGAAGCTAACCAATTTTTCAAATTAGGATAACTCTAGCTAAAAATTTTAGTTTTATGCCAATTTTTGAAATTATTAAAATTTTCTATAGATTTAAAATTTTTTAAAAATTTAATAAGTATACAAAAAAATTTTAATTTTTTTTAATACATATCACTTGATTGTAAAAATTTTTAAAAATTTTGAAAATTTTTAGGTCTATAAAAAATATTTTAACTTTTCTTTAAATTTTTATAAATTTAAAAATTATATTTTTATAAATTTAATAATCTTAAAAAAATTTAGAAACATCGTAAATATATGTTTTGAAAGTAATTTCATCAATTCTTATTATTAATGGAACTAAATTTTATTAATTAGTATTAAAGTTAAATTTTTATTTGATTTTTAGGACTTAATTGCAACAATTCTTTAAAGAATGGACCGAACTTTACTAGATTAAAGTCAAAATAAAAAAAAAAAATATTAAGGTCAAATATAAACTTTGGAGTAAAGTTGAGGGTCCAATTTGATCCTTATTCCCGCCACCTTTAACGATGTCATTACCAGCGTTTTTTTTTTTTAACGGTGTTGTGGATGGAGGGTCCAAATTGAGTAAAAAATCTAACGTTAAGGTTCAGTTTAGTCCAAAAAAATAAATAATGTCCAATGTGAGATTTGACCCAAGTTCAGGGTCCAATTTGGCCATTTTCCCTTTTTTAATTAATATAAATAGTAAACTCATCTTATAGTTAGTAAGAAATATTTAATTTATTGGTTTTTAATAAAATAAAATATTTTCATTGGATGAATATATAAAAAAGTAAATATGGATATAATGTTTTAAATGTCTAAATAATATAATATTAGCAAACATAAATATAAAATGAGATATAAAAAGAAATATATATAAATTTTTTTTTGGAGTTGAAAATAGATAAGTGGGTTAGAGCAAAATTATTGTAAAAATTGTATTTTTCTAAATATAAAAACTGTATTTTAAAATGAAATTTGCCGCATTTTAGTTTTATAAATTGGAGATAGCCTGATGCCACTAACAAATTAACTCCTTGTTATTTTCCCATACTCTATTTTTCGTGGTTTCTTGGTAACCAAACCGAGAAAAAATGACAATAGACGAAACTAACATATGAATAATGATACTAAAAAAAATACCTTTAGTACTATTTCTTGTTTTATGAATTCAATGACAAGAAAGATAAGCTTAGGTTGTGGGGGGAGACTTTAGCTCCTAAAATGTTATAGCTTTTTAAAATTTTTAGTTAATGTTGGTCACCAACTTGCGCCCCCAGTTAAACTTGAATGACCATAATTATAAGTACTTGGAGTGAAATTTGGAGGGCATGACCATGACCTGTTTCAATGTAGGTACCCAATGATGGAGATAATTTATGAGAAAATAAATAGAGTTATTTTTTTAAAAAAAAATTATACAGTGATATCAAACACAATAAATTATCAAACTAGTTAATTGAAAAATTACGTATATCGAAATAAATGGAATTGCTTACAAATACATATGAGAAATTTATTCTAATAGGCAAAAAATAGTTTGCCTAATTCACCATTTAAACAAGATGTACACAGTAATATATGGTAAAACAAAATGTGACTGCATATGTAATAGAGAGAAAAGGTAGGCAGCCACAACACAACCATAAAAGAGAACTGCGTAAAGCAGTATCTATAGATATATATATGTTTAGAAACATATCTAGAAGGGAGATCCAAAATGGCAAAAATGGCAAAAATGGAAAAGGGGCTACATATGTCTATATGTATTAATTAAGGAGAAAAATTTTATGTAACAATCCCTTATGCCAACAACCGGCCTCTCAAAAATCTCCATGGCCCAGTTCCTGTCCCCATCCTGCAAAGAGAGGAGCAGTATTAATATTTCAATTAACTTTTAAACAAATACAATAATTGGGATATAATATCATCTTGAATGAAAATTATTTGTTTTGGCATATATCAGATATTTTTATTTATAATTAGAGTATTTTACCCAAATGTTAAATTTGTTACATATTCTGAATATTTTACATTTGGACAATAAAAATATAATAAATATATAATTCGTCTCATAAATTTAATAATTGAATGAAATACACTCGGAGTATGCAATAGTTTTTCTTGACAGCTTTGAAAATGACATAAAATTAGTTGCAGCATTCAAGAAAATTAAGTTACCTCCATACACCAGCAAATGTACGTAGCCCCATAAAGATGGTTAAAGCAACCCAAATTCCAATAAATCCAGCAGTTTTAGAAAGAACAAAAATGGCTGCAACGCTTGCTATAGCTACAAGAACCTGAAGATAAAAACAATTGCACAACAACTCTTTTAATAAGAAATTAAGCAATTTGGAAAGATTGGTTTGTTTATAAGTATGGAAAAGGACAATAAAACTCACCATAGAATAAGCAGAATATGCAAAATCAGAAGCTCCAAAGTTTACACCATCAAACACAAAAGCTATGGAGTTAATAGGTTGCGTAGCTGCCACAAACTGATGGGTTGACAGAAAAAACCAAGAAAAATCAGTTCAAGATGCATGTGCCTTAAAGAAAAGATTGAGAGAAATTATTCTAATGGGAAATAGTTATTACTGGAATGCCTATGCTTATAATGTGAAGAACACTAGGATCTTTTGAAAAAATTCCATCACCATAGTGGAGACCTACTCCAACAACAGCAGCTAGCCCCAAACCAAGAAAAAAGCTCATCTGCAGAACAAAGAAAATGTTACATCTTATTGAAACGTTATAATTGTTGCTAACAATTACAACTCTTTAATTATTAACAAAATGGATACAGGGTTAACCCATCATGGCCGATCTGGTTCATAGTCCTTCATAGAGGTTAGGAGGCTCTAATTATTGTAATGCATATTTGATCATTGTAATATAGATATGACATACCTGTAGAACCCGGGTTGCTGTGATTGTTGCTTTCTGATAGTCTTTCTCAGCAAATGCAGTAGCTATAAGTGCCTGGAAGAGAAATATGAGCACAAGAAGACATTACTTATTGGTCTAATAGCTGTTTCAGAATGCATCAATGTAAGGTGTAACATTGATAATTTTGTTACCTGTCCAGCAACTGCTAAGCCATCAGCAAGAAGTGATGATGTCAACCAGACCTGTAAACAGACCTGGAATGCAGCCATAGGTGTTGAACCCAGCCTTGCAGCTCTTGAAGCTGCCAATGTTACACAGATTGTTGCTGCTACAACTCTTGCTAACAACAGAAATCCATTTTTAAGAAATCGTTCGAATTGCAAATCTTTAAGACTTGGTGGTAAGAGATCAACTTCCCTCATCAACCTCCACAGGAGGATCAAAGAAATCAAGTACCTAGATTACCATTAGATCAGTGAGGAAAAGAATGAAACATGACTCGATTTAACAGTAGTAATTAAGGATGGTGATGCGTATACTTACTGGGAGAGAACATGTGAAATGGCAGCGCCACTGACACCCAACCGGCAGGTGAAGATAAAGATTGGATCCAAAATGATGTTTGTTAAATCTCCAGCAACTATTGCAAACAGAACAAACACAATGAAAAAAAAAAGGCACTGATACTGAAACCATCCAAGAAAAAAAAAAAAAAAAAAAAAGATCCTTACCAGTGGCATATAAAGGAGTTTTTGTATCTTTGAATCCTCTAAAAACCCCTTGCATAGCAAGAGACAGAAGGACTGCAGGAGAACCTAATGCTCTTAAAGTCAGGTACTTCCTAGCTGGGGTTAGCATAGGAGAACCCTGTTCAATGCAACAGAAGAAACCTTATCAGAATCTTTCAATCAACTTGTCGAAAACAGCTAGAATTTAGAAGTAACAATAACAAGAACCAGCATATACTTACAGATTTCACACCCATGACATTCAGGAGAGGTTTTGCACAGAATATGAGGAATATAGCTTGCATGAGACCAAGAATTCCTCCAACAATTAGTGCTGTTGAAGCTGAAGGGATATATCGCTTTCCTTTATTAGTTTTCTTTATATCCTTGATGCTTTTGCCTTCACTAAAAGTAGCAGATTTGCATGTTGTTGTTGTCTTACAATCAGCTGAGGAGAAAACATCACATTAAATAGGTTTGTATAATTAAAATATATTGCAATTTTCTTTCAGACACAGAAGAAAGGGTGAAAGAAAGTACCATCTTCTGGAATTGAGTCTTCATTTTTACAGTCAGGTGGTGATCCTTTCTCCAAGTTCTCAAGCATGACATCTTCTGGCACCACCTCAGCTTTCAGTTCACGGTTTTTAGCTGAATCCTTCTCTGAGTCCTCTCCTGTATGTGATTCATCGCTTATCCTTTGAAATGTCTCCTCCTCAGCAACAAAAGAAGTTGTTATGCTAACCAATGGGAATATGGTAACCTTTGATGCTTGATTAAATATAGCAATCGCAACCCCTACGGCAGCAATTTCCACCGGTCCTGTTTTTACATGAAAACTCAGATTCAGCTTCAACATCACAGTGCATCAGAGTTTTTTATGTAAAATGCTATCCACATTTGATCTGTCTGGTCAGAATGCAGTCATGTTATAATAAACTGCTTGAAAGCAGAATCACATGAATTGTCTAACAGAAGAGATATATACCTAAATGGCCAATGAATGCCGTGTCAATTAACGAAGCAACAGGATCAGCAGCTAAAGCCATGGCAGCAGGCACTGCAATCCTTAGTATCTCCAAACCAAGCTCATCCATCTTAAAAACATGCCTGTCATTGAGATCAACTTTAGTTGTATCGCAGAAACATAAGGGTTTCTCTTTTCTAATCTCAAGGATTAATGGGATTCTTTTAACATGATTTCCCGAAAGAGATTTTTGTCATTCTAGTCAGCCTCAAGTTCAACAAATTGTAAAGCAAGAAACGAAGCTGCACCTGCAATCTTTAAAGAAAACCATGAGTGGTACATTCCATTTTCTGTCAGCTAGCTGCAAAGCACCATTCTCAGCCATGGTATCAAATTTCTGACGATCCTGAACCTTGTGGATAATTCCAAGTTTTGGAAGTCTTTCTAGAACTAATAATAGATTCAACTCTCACAAGTTAAAATCCGTAACCTGCAGAATGCATGAACCAAATCATCATTAAATATGTCAACAGCCCAGAAACATGCATGTCACAATTAGTGTAATATTTGTCACTAGAACACTGGCTATATGGAAATCACGACAATTATCACCCCATCATAAAACATTCAGTTACATATCAAAACCAACCTTGCTTTTGCGACACTACAGATATCACTAATAAGACACATAGAGATTACAGAAGAAACAAGACACAAATCCAATGTAGCAGACTGAAGACAAAATGGCGTACATTTAAATGCGTTAGCCTAAACCTTACTATAGTTGGACCTCCCCTAGCTAGTTCTACTCATCAAAAACACATGTCAAAGAGGAAGCTTCGTACAAAAAACAAAAATCAAAAGCTGACTGTGAGTGCAAGACTTGAGGCAAATTCCAAGTAATGACATTATAATGCAAATTTAATTTCTAATATAAACTTTATCTCCTGTTTGGTTCAATTTTACTAAAAAATTCATTTTATTTCTAAATAAAAATTCCGTAAAATTTTGTAAAATTTATTTATACCAAACTCATCCTTAATGTTTTTTTTTTTTTAATTATGATGTATTTCTATATTATTTTGGATTCGAAAATAATTCTTAATTGCATTCCTGACTAACACTAGCCCAAAAAATCAAATTTGTAATAGTTCGAAATTCAGAACCTTCTAGTATACAATGTTATCACATACAAATATTATGTGGCTATTCCACATCTACTGGGGCGAAATACATGCATGAAAATCCACAAAAAATTTTCACCTGGCTCAGAATATTAATGCAGATTGCAGAATATAATGGGAATAGTTTCAGTGTTTAAATTATTTTTAACTGTAAACGTAATCATTGGAAAATGTGAATCATGTTCACATTATGCACAAACCTCCCTCAGTTCCATATCTCCTCGGGTAACAACAAAACAAGTAATCGAAGATGCCATTACAATTCATGTTCAAACAGACACATATCTCATTCATTGAGAAAATCATATATTAATTTATGTATATAACTTTAGTTATTCTACATGGTGGTGTAAACAACAAACCCGCGATTATGGTCGATCATTAAATTATAAATCATAAATCAATAATCAATAACTTGTATGGCAATAATAAGTTCAAATCACAGTCTTGAGCCATGAAAAATAAATTTGTCACCCCCTTTGTACTTTAAGAAAAAATTAACATTTAATTAAGCTATTGTCATATTCAAATGTGTATTTCTTTATTCATTTGGAAACAAAATAAGTAGTCAAAAAAGAAACTCTTATGTCAACATCTGCATCACATTCTTTGGAAGATTGGTTATGTCTTTTTCTCAAGATTAAAGGCTCAAATAATTGTGAATTGAAGATTTTTCCTTCTTGAACACCAATGAAGAAGTATTGGTCGAAAAAAAAATAGAACACCATTGAAGAAGTTCCGAGCTTGGTCCCACCTTTCCCAAAATTTCTGTATATATATAAAGGTAGATTTAAGGTGATTTTGTTCCTTATAAGTTTAAAAATAAAATTGTTTTATATCATTTAATGGTGGTCATTAATAAAACAAAATTTACACGCTAAAAAGTAAAATAACCATAAAAGACCAAATATAAATATAGTCAATTTTCTAATAATTAATATATTTGATGATGAGACCAAGAAACTATATATATTTGATGAATTGAATATTAATAAATATTAGAAATACTAATTTACTAAATTTATAAATACTAAAAATATAAAAAAACATAAGACTAGCATATTCAAAATACTCTATGTATATGTTTAAAATTAATAAAATATTAGATAAAAAATATATTCGACAATAGTATAAAAGTGAACTCTTGGCTTTAATTTCATAAGTGATTCAATATTTAAAAATTTGATGTAAATAAAATTTAATACTTTTTTACAATTAAGTGTCTAGATCAGTAAAAATATTTTGTTATTTAAATTAACAGGCATCTTGGTATAATTCGTACATCATGATGTCATTTTAAAGAAAAATCTTCCTCTATTTTCTTTTCTTCAATCAATTGACGAAACAGCTGGAAGGAGAATAAGAAAAAAAAAAAAAAAGTACGGAGATGAGTGATCTTAGCTCAAAAGACACTAGTATGATTTAATCCAGCATTTTGTTATTAAATTTATCCTCAAATAAATTTTATTGTGATATTGACATCAAAAAAGAAAAAAGCCAAAAAGAGAAATGAGTGGTGGTGGGTGGAAGGGAACTTTTTTTTCTTTTAAAAAAATCATAATTTAAAAGAAAACACTTACCTAATCTAAATGCATTCTATAGTGTTTAATTGTATTAGCTATGGTCTCCAAAAAGAAATTTGGTTCTCTTGGTCTTCCCTCTAACATCATCAATTAATAATAATACAATAATACTATAGTTACGTATCACTTTGTCATCCCATTATTTATATGGTCCCCTAAAGAAATTTTGTTACTTTTGGTTTTCTCCTTGTCATCCTATCTAATTAATTAACGTACTATGGTTATTATTATTATTATTATTGTTATTATTATTATTATTATTATTATTATTATTATTATTATTATTATTATTATTATTAGTAGTAGTAGTAGTAGTAGTTGATATGATGCTAGTTTATTGCATTATATTGTAGGCTTATGAAGAATTGGGATACAGGACTGATATAGCCTAATATCCTTTATATAGTAAATTCAGCCTGTTTTTTATTTGATTTTGACCCATGA
>CATIWO010721073.1:0-17122 GCA_949673435.1 Macaranga tanarius | reverse complement strand
GTAAAAATTAAATAAAAAATTAATTAATTCGTTCATTAGACAATACAAAAATATTTTTATTTTGGTTTTAATTTAATTTACAAATAATTTTTCAAACATAATTTTTTATAAATAAGTATCATAAGTTTAATACATCCATTTGTATTGTTTTAAAATTACATATATAAAGTTTACTAGCATTCAACAACAATTAAAAATAGTATATAAGATAATACTACTAAAGATCATTACATGTATGCTCAGAATCATCAGGAGTGGTCACCTCTGGAGATCTGGCTGTATCTACTGCTGGAAGTTGAGAAGTACTACCTTGAGTGAACCTAAGCATAATCTGCTCCATCTGGTATATCTTTTGTTGCATTTTTTCCTCTCTTTTTTGTATTTCTTCCTCTCTTTTTTGTCTTTCTTCTTCTCTTTTTTTTTTTCATATCTTCAATTTGTTGTTGTATTTCTTTATTATTTTGTTGTATCACTTCATTTTTTTTTCTGTAAATTTTCTTGAATGCCTTGCAACTCCTCCCGCAACCGGTCATCAAATAAAGTATTAAACTGGGAAGAGACAGAGGAGGAGCTCGAAATAGAATCTGGATAAAATGTAGATGCTTGGCTGCCAAGACCATACACTCGCCGCTTTTTCTGCTCCATTCCAACAGCCTGAAGGTAAATATGTGTAACATCAAGCTCTAGAGCATCTGCACAATCCTCTGGTAACTGAGAAGTAGCTGCAACTATAATCTCTACAGCTTCCTACAATTTTCAAGATAATAATATTTAGCATATAAATTAATACTCTATATTTCAATATATTTTCCAAAATTTAGAAAAAAAAAACACGGTGATAATTGGGTAATAATTTAATGCCTAATTTAGTAAAATACATTTTAAAGAGTTAATTGTGAATAAAAACTAATCATAACTAACTAAGCAAGTCTTGACCCAAAATGTTGAGTAGTAATAAGGTTAATTATAAATAACATATTCATGGATAATTAAGCAAGTCTTGACTAAAAATGTTGAGTAGAAAAATAAGAAAAATAGATGTTGATCTTCTAATGTTTTTTTACACCCCAATGATATCATTTTATTATGTGTTGTCTTATCAAAGGGAGTGATTTTTCAACTGATTAGGTATGAGACTCATCAGGCTTGGATTTATAGTTCAAAGATTCCTAGTCATATTGTTTGATTAGGCTACTCTAACTCTAAACCTTGGCTTCATCGCCTGGCTAATGACTAATTCTATATAGAAGGACCGCTAGATATGGGATATCTAAGCGGCTTTTCTGTGCTAAGATGAGAGAGGGAGAGGAAGTGGGAGCCCATGTGAACTCCATGATAACATTAATGGAGGAGCTAGAGAGTCTAAATTTCACAATGGACTTCCATCTCCAAGTGGATTTAATCCTCTAATCCCTTCCTGAATCGTTCAGGTAAACCATCACAAACTTCCATATGAACAAGATTGAATGCACTATTGCAGAGCTAATGAATATACTCGTGACGGCCCAAAAGGCTATCCAAGGGAGCAAATAGAATGAGGTTACACTTATTGCCACTTCTAGTAGGACTAAGAAGAAAGACAATAAGAAAAGGAAAGGCAAGACAAGTGTTGTCAAGCCCATAGGAGGTATAGCCAAGAATAAGGGCAAGGCCATCGTGAGGGAAGAGCAAGGTAAAGGAAAGTGTTTTCACTGCTAAGGTGAAGAATATTAGAAGAGAAATTGTCCTAAGTACTTTGAGTCCCTCAAGGCTAAGGGAAAGGGCAAGGATGGAGAAGGTGAGACTTTCTTTAATTTATTTGCTTCTAAATATTCTAAGAGCTCATTTAATGCATGGGTATTGGATACCGGTGCATGTTCTCACATTTGTTCTTCCTTACAGGATCTAGCAAATGAGAGAAGGTTGAGCCCAATGAAGTGACCTTAAGACTTGGGAATGGAGTAAGTGTTGCAGCCAAGGCTATAAGATCCACTTCAATTGATTTATATAATCATGTTTTGTTATTGAAGGATGTATTATATGTATCTAATGCCTATAAGAACATTATCTCTATCCCTAGTTTGACTAGTAGGGGTTATGAATTCCATTTTAGTAGAGATGTATGTAAGATTCATTTTGGAAATAAATTGATTAGCATGGGTTATTTAATACATGGTTTATATTATGTTGATAATATATCCAATAACAATATGCCTCTAACTAATAGGAATGATGTGAATGCAATGCTAATTGAAAATTCCTCTAACTTCAAATATCTATGGCACTTGAGATTATGTCATATTACAGATGATAGGATCATGAAGTTGGAAAAGATGGGAATCTTGATCAATTTTGAATCGACATCCAATTCGACTTGTGAGGCTTGTCTTCAAGGTAAAATGACTAGATCACCATTTGTTGGACAAATGGTAAAAGCTAATGATGTGTTGGAGATTGTACATAGTGATGTATGTGGACAATTTAGTAAAATAGCTAGAGGTAGTTTCTACTACTTTATTACCTTTATAGTTGATCTATCAAGGTATGTGCATTTGCTTCTTATGAAGAACAAAAGTGAATCCTTTGAAAAGTTCAAAGAGTTCAAGGCCCAAATAGAGAACCAAACCGGGAAAAGTATTAAAATTCTAATATCAGATCAAGGACATAAATACTTAAGTATCAAGTTCATTGAGTTCCTTAAAGAACATGATATTGTATCACAGTTCAAACTGCCTGGAACACTACAGTTGAATGGTGCGTCCGAGAGGCAAAATCATACTTTATTGGATATAGTACGATGTATGATGAGCTACACCGATCTTTTCATATCACTTTGGGGTTTCACACTCCAAATAGCCTGCTATATCCTTAATCATGTTCCATCCAAGTCTGTTTCTACCATACCATATGAGATATGGCATGGTAAGGCACCAAGTCTTAAATATGTTAAGATTTGGGGGTGCCCAGCTTTTATCAAAAAGCTGAAATCGTACAAGTTAGATGTGAAATCGATTAAAGGAAAGTTTATTGGATATCCTAAATATAGTTTAGGGTATTACTATTATCTTTATATAGAACAAGTTATTATTATAAGTAGAGATGTTATATTCCTTGAGAAAGAGTTTCTTAAGGAAAGTGGCAAAGGAAGAAAGATAATGTTAGATGAGGAGTCATCTAAGGAAGCCCAACAAATTGATCAAATGGATATTGATCAACCCAAAGAGCCTATTCCAATTAAGAATGTCATCATAACGACTCCTAAAAGGTCTAGTAGGGTATCTCATCCTCTGGAGAGATATAGTTTTCTCTATGATATGCAAGAGTTGCATGTTCCTGAAGAAAGATTTCATGTTGATGATCCTACTACATATGAAGAAGCTTTATATGATAAAGATTTTTCAAGATAGCTTTAGGCAATGAGAACTGGAATGGATTCCATGTATGCAAACTAAGTCTGGACACTTGTTAATCCTCCTGAGGGTATTGTACCTATTGGGTGTAAATGGATCTTCAAGCAAAAGATTGGTACAGACGGGAATGTAGAGACCTATAAAGCTAGGCCTGTAGTGAAAGGGTTTGCCAAAGGCAAGGGGTTGACTATGAGGAGACCTTCTCACCAGTAGCCATACTTAAATTCATTTGGATTCTTCTTACTATTGCCACATACTATGATTATGAGGTTTGGCAGATGGATGTTAAGACCACCTTTCTTAATGGTTATGTTGAGGAAGACATTTTCATGGAGCAACCCAAGGGTTTTGAATCTGAGGAAAGCTTAAAAGTGTGCAAGCTTCATAAATCTATCTATGGTCTCAAGCAAGCTTCAAGGAGTTGGAATCATCATTTTGATGAGGTTATTCATTCTTATAGTTTTATTAAGAACGAGGATGAGGTATGTCTTTACAAGAAGGTCAGTGGGAGCCAACTCACTTTCCTAGTCTTGTATATTGATGATATTCTTCTAATTGGGAATGACGTCGGTATGATGACTTCTGTAAAAGTATGGCTATCTAAGACCTTCTCAATAAAAGACTTAGGAGAGGCTACCTATATTCTCGGGATTCGAGTCTATAGAGATAGATCGAAGAGAATGATAGGTTTATCTTAAAGTATTTACTTGGAAAAGGTGTTGAAGAGGTTTAACATGCTTCCAATAGAGGATTATTACCATTTAGGTATGGTATCGACCTTTCCAAGATAATGTCGCCCAAGACACTTGAGGAAATGGTGGAGATGGCCAAGGTTCCTTATACTTCGGCTATAGGAAGCCTAATATATGCTATGTTGTGTACTAGGTAGGATATTGCCTATGCTGTTAGTATGACTAGCAAGTTTCAATCCAACCCAGACTTAGAGCATTGGGTGGCGGTTAAGGCTATCTTTAAGTACTTGAGAAGGACTAAGAATTTAGTCTTGACTTATGGAGGAGGTGACTTACAGCTTACGGGTTTCACAGATTCTAACTTATAGATAAATGTGGATGATAGAAAGTTTATATTTGGTTTTATCTTTACCTGTAATGGAGGTGCAGTGACCTGGAAGAGTTCTAGGCAAAGTATCATTGCTAATTCCACTACAGAGGCCGAGTACATAGCTGTATCAGATACTGCTAAGGAAGCTATTTAGATTCAAAAGTTCATCACCGAACTAGGTATTGTTCTTTCTATTGAGTCAGCAGTCCCTCTCCACTATGATAATAATGGAGCCACTGCTTTATCAAATGAATCGAGGTCTCACAAAAAATCCAAACATATCGAAGGGTGCTTTCATATTATCAGGGAAAGGGTGACGTGCTCATACAAAAAGTAGCTTCAGCCGAAAATGTGGCTAATCCACTGACTAAAGCACTTACTCAACTGTAGTTAGACTGCCATCTTGAGAAGATGGGTCTTAGATATTGTAGCGAATGATACTAGTACAAGTGGAAAATTGTTACTGTAGATGTACCCTAGAGCAATTCTTGTATGCAGATATTGTATATTTATCCCTATGGTAATAAAATATTCATTTAAATTAAGTGTTAAGTTTATTTGAATACTTACCCTTAATATCATATTGAATGAGTTTATTGTCAAGAGTTGATAATATGAGTGACAAACTCATTTAGTATGTATACTATAAAGATTCATAGTCGTTGGATTAATATAAAGGTAGTATTAATCCCAAGACTATTACCACTGTCTATTTTCCTTGATCAGTATGTGATATCAATAGTGAGAGGTAGTGAATCTCATGCTACTTGATATGAGATATCAGAATAGACATGTGGATACTCCTGTGATGGGTGGATCGAACTGTGACGTAAGATTTATGATTGCATAGAAATTCACTTTTGTCAACAATTACAATCTTGGACGTAATGGTACATATGGTCCTTTGAGTTTGGGTGACACGATCATCCACATATGGTTGGTTAGAGTTTATTACCGCTTATATACTTGTGCTAGCCACACATGGGTATATGGTGTGTGGTGGCTTTAGTTGGTTATATGTAAGGATGAGTGATCAGCCAATATGAAATTCATTACCTGGAGTGAATCGGGATAAGATCCTATGCTATCTAAGTTATTCTTGATGAATAAGTACCTAGTCAGGTCAAACTCGACTTACCCAAAAGACTTTCGGTGCTAGAAAGGAGTTTCTAGTAATAGTCATGTTTTATCAAGAATTGAACTTAAGATGAGGTTATATGATTGAGGTAATTAGAGTTTGACTACACCATGACTCTCGCCGATATCGGAATCTTATAACGAAGGGACATTAGTGCACGGTAATTATGTTCTATGGTTCTTGTGAATCTACATATAGCATTTATTTCTAATCGGATAGTCGTGATATCTATGCTAGGGGTCACTCACGACTTATGGAAACTAAATGTGATTAATTGAAATTTCACATTTAGCATGGAAAGAGTTTTTATAATATTAAGAGTTAATATTATTTTCCATTACCATTTAGACTTGAACTTAGTAAGTCACACACACAAGAGTTTCACATTTGAAGATTATTATTGATTTAATCATTAATTAAAGAGTTTAATTAATTAATTAAATTAATTAAATTAGATTTGTGTATATGCGGGGATCTAGCATATCTCGAAATCTAAATTCAAAGATTGGAACTTTATTGTAATTAAATAAATATTAATTTGGACTTGATTTAATATGTGATATTAAGTTCAAAGACTGAATTAATATTTACCTCCAACTTTATTTATATATGGGCCATGAGATGTTTTTTATTTAAAGAGTTTAAATCAGCCCGTTAGTTGTCTTATTTTATATGGAGTAGGCCTTGTCTAAGTGTTAGAGAAGCCCATATGCACATAACCTTAGCCCAACTCATTAAAGGTTAATCAGGTCAAAAGCTAAGATTATCCATATAACCAAACAACACCTACTAACTCAAAAAGTAAAGCCATGCATATAGATTGTGTGTGAGACACTCAATCTATCAAGTGTATGTAGCTTGAGTGTGAGACACTTAAGCTATGGTAATACATGTGGCTTGAGTATGAGATACTCAAGCTATGGTAATGCATGTGGCTTGAGTGTGAGACACTCAAGTTATTATCAAATTATTTTTTATTTAAGTTAGTGGAGAGTGTAGAGACAATACACTACTCTTAATGCACATTTGAGAGAGATTTGAAAATTCTTATAAAAGAGAGAAAAGGTTGATATCATCTTCTACCTTCTTCTTCCTCAAGAGTAGAGAATTAAAAATAACACAAGTGTTGTGTACTCTTAAGTGAAAGCCATTATTGTACAAGTGTTGTACAAATGCATATCCATCACTTACATCAATTGAAGATTGCATCCTAGTTTCTATACATTCAAGCTTGAAGGAGTTCTAATAAGCTCTTGGGTCAAAGAAGAGATGCTTATGGGTAGTACTCCATCAACCTTGAAGATCTTCCATGTGAAACTTGTGTGTTTCAAGCTAGAGGCTTCATATTTGGGGAGCTTAGAGCTTGTAGAACAACATCAACCAAAGCTTGTCAAGCGTGCTACCAATTAAAGAGTTTTGTAAGTATTACCAAACTCTTAGTTGATAGGTCTTGTGGTTTGATGGCATGACTTGGTTGTTTGTTGTTGAAATATTGTCCTTGATGAATGTTTAGCTATGTATTTTCTATTTGATATGATCTTTGGGCTAGATGTGGTTCATGTGTGATGCAAGAGTTACATGCAATCAAAATTTTTAAAATTCCGTATGTTTTGGTTATTGCATGAACTTCATCTTTCAGTTAAAGTCAAAACCAAAGTTGATTTTAGATTGATTAATACATTAATCGTGCAAAGGGTTAACAATCTCCCATTTTTCCACTTTGGCAATCAATTTGTGAATGATAATTAAAAAATCACTAAGTGCATGCGTGTGCATTTGTTTTATAATACTCTCCCTCAATCATATACCAAGAAATTTTAAAAATTCTAAAATTTCTCCCCTTCAATATATGCTAAGGTGAGTTTAACACGTTAAATATCATTCAATCATATTAAACATTTAGTTTCTTCCCCCTTTTGGCATTCTATTTATAATTCAAGCATAATTATTATCATTCAAAATGCTAAATTTTCCTCCTCCTTTATCAAAGTGAAAAAGGGAGGAAATCAAAAGGGAAAGATACCAAATGAAAGACAAAAAGTAAATGAAATAGAATGAGGGATACTAAATGAACAGTGAGAATGCCAATTGAGAAAAGAATGAAATCAATTAAAAATAAAGTATACCAATTGAAAAATAAAATGGAAATCAAGTGAATACTAAATAAAAGATAAGAGTACCAATTGAAAAATAAGTGAACCAATTGACAAAGGAATGCTTCCAATTAATATTTAATTAAAAATGAAATAAAAAGTCAATCATGATTTCAAGTGAAAAGTGAAATGAATGCCAAGCATAACACATATTAAGGCATTGGCAATAGAAATCATGATTCACAATATGTAGACCAAAGAGTGCATTTAAATAATAAGGCATACCAAATGAAAAATGATGCCAAATGAGGGTTACCAAATGAAAAACATTAAAGGCAATAAGAAAGTAGCATACCAAACTTATGTAATTTTTAGAATCATTTTGATCATGTAAATGGTCAAATTCTCTTTGGAAAATTTGATATTTGTATACTTATTGATAAATCAAACAAATGGTTTTTACGGATTCATCAATAGATAGCTCAAAATATAACAACTAATAATATAAAATTACAAGCTTAAATTTAAACAAGTAATAACATGTCAAAATCTACATATATAATTAATTCAAGTAAGAGCATCATAAGATCAATTAACCTTTTGAGCCTAAGCTTTAATTGGTATGGGTTGTTTTAAGTAAAAGATTAAGATAAAGCTTCCTATAATAGTATACATTACTAGTATGTCCTAATCTCATGCAATAAAAACATCTAACATTGGCAAATTTATTATGTCTTGGTGAATAAATGCTCTTGGCATGGAAGTATTATACATATATCCTACTAGAAAGGTGAGTTCTAGAGTGTGCATATGTCGTACATTCACAAGCATTCATATTATGGTGTGGTGTTGTATTTTTAGGTGTGTGCTTCTTTGTGTACATGAAAGTATGCATGGGTTGAGATCCTTTGGCTTGTGCCTTAGACCATTGAGCCATAGAAGGATAAGTCTTAAAAGACTTGCCTCCAGGTGTATGAGCCTCTTTAGTTATGATAGCTCGAGTCTTAGTGTTAGTGCTAAGGACATGCAAGGAGTCAAGTTTAGCTTTTATAAATCTATTTTGAGAGAATGATGATAATGATGCTCCACGTTCATATCTAATACCATAGGTATGGCCATTAAATTTTTGAGAAGTTAATAGAGCATTAAGAGTTTTTTTCCTTTGTGAAACTTGAAAATAGAGTTCTTTAGCTCTACAACTTCTTTAGAAAGCTTCTCATTCTCTTCTTTAGTCTTATCAAGTTCACATCTCCAAGAAGTAGAAGCTTTCAAGTCATTGTGTAATTGCTCATTTGAGGAAATCACTTTAGAAAACTTATTTTTCAAATCCTTAAATTCTTTTGACATTTTTGGAAGTTCTAATTTGTAAAACTTTTTCTTTGAAAGCAAATTCTTGCATTTCAAAATAAGTGTTCTCATAAGAGAGCTCCCATTATCATCATCATAATCATCATTATAATAAGAGTTAGTAGTAGAGGGTACCTCATTGTTATCCTTTAAATCCATAAAGTAAAGGTTTGATGCCTCTTATTGCTCCTCCTCCATCTTAGATGTGGATGAGTCATCCCATGTGGCCCTGAAAGCTTTTTTTCCTTTCCTTTGATCCTTTGTTCTTGTGCTTGAGCTTGGGACATTCATCTTGAATGTGACTGGAACTCTTACACTTAAAGCATATGACTTCCTTTACTTTCATAGAACCATATCTCTTGGACTCTTTATGCTTGCTCAAGTTCTTCCTCTATAAGTACTTTATGAAGCTTCCTATGAATGATGCTATCTCCTCATCATTCTCAGTTAGCTCTTTAAGGTCATATTTATTACTTGAGTCTTATGATGCTTTAAATGCAAGGCTCTTATTTTTTTCCTCCTTGCCTTATTATTCCTCTTCCTTTTGCCTCAAAGTAAGCTCATGAGTAAGAAGCTTACTAATGAGGATGTCAGTTGAAAGTTTGGAGAGGTCATGAGACTCTTCAATTGAAGTCACTCTTGACTCCCAATCCTTCTTGGGGTCTTAGGATTTGAGTATTGATATCTTATTTTGAATAGTGCTTGCCTAACTTCCACAAGGTTGTTAAGAGGACATTCAATCGATCTATCATTTCAGTGATACTTTCATGAGGCTTTATCTTGAAGAGTTCATACTCATAAATATGGAGTTCAACCTTCTTTGATCTAACTTGAATGTTTCCTTCATAACGGTTCTCCAAGGTCTCCCACATCTCTTTGGCTAAAATGTAATGTTAAATTTTACCTTATTCCTCTCTTAATATGGAAGCAAAAAGAATGATCATGGCCCTTTTGTTCTTATGATTTTTCTCTTTTTCCTCTTGAGTCCAATTCTTTTTTTCCTTTGGAATTTGAATGCCTTCTACCATCTCTATAGGAGGATTCCACCCATTAATAATTATATCCATAATCTAATTAGATCACTATCAAGGTATAGCTCCATTTTGTATTTTCAAAAGGGGTAATCACTCCCATAAAAAATGGTCTATAAATTTAGAAAGAAAGAAATTTACTCCTCATGATCTTGAATTTAGCAACTAAGTACCTAGAACCCAAGCTCTGATACTAATTGTAAGGCCCTAGAGGGGGGATGAACAGAGCCAATGAATATTTTTGGTTTAATTAAGAGAAATTAAAAGGTTAAATAAGAAAAATAGAGATGAAGTGATAAAAGGGAAGACTAAAAGAAGCAAGCAATGGACACTTGATTTATAGATGTTCGGATTGTAAACCAATCCTACTCCTCTACCTAACTCATCTCCAAGTTAGGATTTTTAACCCCCATAATAATTTTATTACCAAGATTGTGTATAACAAAGTGTTTTAAGGATCAACGCTAACCTTACAACAACTTGTATTTTTTTTTGGCTTAATGCAAACTAATCTCCAATGTATTTTTCAAGGCTTAACACTAACCTTCCCACAAGAGTTTTTAAGGCTAACTCCAAAACCTTTACAATAAGTTATTTTCTAAGGGTTCAACAATAATCTAATGTCAATTGATTCCTCACTACCTACTTCTCAACCCTAAGAAAGATTAGAAGAAAGAATCTTATCCACTAACTCACCCACTTCTCAATAGAAGGGAAATCACAAACTCAGTAAGAGTTTGGTTACATATATAAGATATTCAAAGAATGAATATGAAAGAAATATAAATTGGCTCCACAAAGTTTCTAACTCTTCAAATGATGTCTTGAGCTTGTATTTATAGTGAATGGTCAAAAATAACTGTTGGAGCTCTAGTTTTCGTTCCCAACAAACATCCATCTTTATTTAATATTTTTTTTTCACTTTTGGTAGGAAATTTGATGCTCACGGTCATGAGGGGAGGTGTCATGATCATGAGGTTCAAAATTATAGCTGTTGGAGCTTTAAAATTGCAGTTACGGACGTTGCGAGCTCACTCGTGATGCCACTCATGATTATTTTTATCAATTTTGGCTTTTTGAAGGCCTCGGGCTCGTGGCACTCCTCACGATCGTGATCAGGACCATGAGGGGCACTCTAACATCAAGAAATTGAATTCTTTTACCTCCAAAACTTGGTCCAATGAGCATGGCTTTAACCTAACTTATAATCACACTTAAATACACAAGGTAGTAACTAAAGTTGATTGTTAAAGTAAAAACCAATATTGATTTTAGATCGATTAACACATTGATCATGCAAAGGGTCAATAAAACATTTAGCTTGATAATCTTTTTCACATCATATACATATAGCTCTCCCATTAAATTCCCTATTAGAATTCATTTATTTTTTAAAATGGATCCAAACTCCAGACTTATCTTTATCCATAGAAGGAATAGTAGATTCTTGATTACATTCTGTTTGACTTACAAGTGAATCAAAGGTAGCAACATTTGTTGGGACCGATTGAGGAATGCAACGGTTGTCTTTTAAAGGTGATGGCATAGGAGCTAATAGCATATCATTTGAATTAGTCAATGCTCTTCTTTTATTGACACTTATAGTCCCTGTTAAAATTAGAATGCATTTGTGAAATTAATCAGCAAGATAATAAATATGAATTGAAAAATTTTACTTCAAAAAATAAAAATTTACAAGAACTAGAAGGACTGTTTTTGCTAGTGCTTAAATGATGAGACCCTCAAACCCACTCTCAATCATACTCGATAATAATAGGCTCACGGGCCCTAATTTTATTGATTAGCTAAGAAACCTAAAAGTTATTTTAGCTTCTAAAAAAATACATGTGATAAAGCAAAGCCTACCCCGATCTCTTCCTGAAAATGCTTCATAAGAGGAGCACGATACTCTTGCTAAATGGAAGGATGACGATATGCAAGCACGTTGCATAATGTGGGCTTCCATAACGACTGAGTTACATCGGCAACATAAGAAGTTCATGAGTGCAAATGAAATCCTACTGCACCTACAAGAGTTGTTTGGTGAGCATAGCAGGCCGCTAGGTATGAGATATCTAAGCGGTTGTTCCATGCTAAAATAAAATAGGGAGAGGATGTTGGAGCTCATGTGAACTCCATGATTAGATCAATGGAAGAGATAGAGAGTCTAGACTTCTCCATGAATTTCCATATCCAAGTGGATATGATCCTCCAATCCCTTCCTGAATCGTTTGGGCAAACTATCGCCATCTTTTATATGAACAAAATAGAGTGCACTCTTGCAGAGCTATTAAACATGCTCATGACGGCCCAAAAGGCCATCCAAGGTAGTAAAGGGAAGGAGGTTGCACTTATTGCCTCTTCTAGTAAGACTAAGAGGAAGGGCAATAAGAAGAACAAAGGCAAGACAAGTGTTGTCAAGCTCAAGGGAGGCATAGCCAAGAATAAAGGCAAGGCCTACATGAGGGAAGATAAGGGCAAAGGAAAGTGTTTCCAATGCTAAGGAGAGGGAGATTGGAAGAGAATTTGTCCCAAGAACCTTGAGTCCCTCAAGACTAAGGGAAAAAGCAATAATGGAGAATGTAAGAATTTCTCTAATTTATTCACTGCTAAATATTTAAAAAGCTCATCTAATGCATGGGTATTGGATACCGGTACTAGTTCTCATATTTATTCATCCATGCAGGATTTAGCAAATGAGAGAAGGTTGGAGCCAAATGAAGTAACCTTAAAGCTTGGGAATGGAGCACGTGTTGCAGTCAAAGCTATAAGATCTACTTTTATTGATTTTCTTGATCATGTTTTGTTATTAAATGATGTATTGTATGTACCCAATGCTTTTAAAAACATTATCTCTATCTCTAGTTTGACTATAAGGGGTTATGAATTCCTGTTTGGTAGAGATGTAAGTAAATTTTATTTTGAAAATAAAATGATTGGCATGGGTTATGTGATATATAGTTTATATTATATTGATAATATGTCTAATAACATTGAGCCTCAATCTAATGTGAATATAATGTTAATTAAAAATAACACTAACTCAAAATATCTTTGGCACTTAAGATTATATCATATTACAGAGGACAAGAACACAAAGTTGGAAAAGATGGGAATCTTGAGTGATTTTAAATCCGCATCCGATCCAACTTGTGAGGCGTGTCTTCAAAGAAAGATGATAAGATCACCATTTGTTGGACAAATGAGAAGAGCCAATGAAGTATTAGAAATCATACATAGTGATGTATGTGGTCCATTTAAAAAAATGTCTAGAGGTGGTTTCTACTACTTTATTACCTTTATAGATGATCTATCAAGGTATGGGCACTTGTTTCTTATGAAGAACAAGAGTGAATCCTTTAAAAAGTTCAAGGAGTTCAAGGCTAAAATAGAGAATCAAACCGAGAAAAGTATTAAAACTCTTCGATCCGATCGAGGTGGTGAATACTTAAGCACCGAGTTTATCGAGTTCCTTAAAGAACATGGCATTGTATCATAGCTCATGCCACCTGGAACACCACAGTTGAATGGTGTGTCCGAGAGGCATAACCGTACCTTATTAGATATGGTATGATCAATAATGAGATATACGGATCTTCCAGTATCACTTTGGGGTTTCGCACTCTAAACAGTCTCCTACATCCTTATCATGTTCCATCCAAGTCCATCACTTCCACACCATATGAGATATGGCATGGTAAGGCACCAAGTCTTAAACACGTTAAGATTTGGGGGTGCCCAACTTTTATCAAAAAGCTGAAATCGAACAAGTTGGATGTAAAGTCAATTAAAGGAAGGTTTATTGGATATCCTAAAGATAGTTTAGGATATTTCTTTTATCTTCTTGCCGAAGAAGTTGTTGTTATAAGTAGAGATACTATATTTCTTAAGAAAGAGTTTCTTGAGGAAGGTAACAAAGGAAGGAAGATAATATTAGATGAAGAGTCATATAAGAAAGCCCAACAAATTGATCATATGAACATTGATCAACCCAAAGAGCCTATTCTAATTGAGAATGTCATCATACCAACTCCTAGGAGAACTAGTAGGGTATCTCATCCTCCGGAGAGATACAATTTTCTTCATGATATGTAAGAGTTGCATGTGCATGGAAAAAGCATTCATGATGATGATCCTACTACATATGAAGAGGCTTTATATGATAAGGATTCTTCAAAGTGGCTTCAAGCAATAAGAACTGAAATAGATTCCATGTATGCTAACCAAGTCTGGACACTTATTGATCCACCTGAAGGTATCGTACCTATTTGGTGAAAATGGATCTTTAAGAGAAAGATTGGCACAGATGGGACGGTGGAAACCTATAAAGCTAGGCTTGTAGTGAAAGGGTTTTGCCAAAGGCAAGGAGTTGACTATGAGGAGACCTTCTCACCAATATCCATACTTAAATCTATTCAGATTCTTCTTGCTATAGCTACACACTATGATTATGAGGTTTGAAAATTAGATGTCAAGACCACCTTTCTTAATGGTTATATTGAGGAAGATATTTTCATGGAGCAACCCAAGGGTTTTGAATCCAAGGATGGCTCAAAAGTTTGCAAGCTCAGTAGATCAATCTATGGTCTAAAGCAAGCTTCAAGGAGTTGGAATCATCATTTTGATAAGGCTATCTGTTCTTATGGTTTCATTAAGAATGTAGATGAGCTATGTGTTTACAAGAAGGTTAGTGGGAGCCAACTCACTTTCCTGGTCTTGTATGTTAATGACATACTTCTCATTGGCAATGATATCGATATGATGACTTCTGTAAAAGTATGGTTGTCTAAGACCTTCTCGATAAAAGACTTAGGAGAGGCTAGCTATATTCTCGGGATTCGAGTCTATAGAGATAGATAGAAGAGAATAATAGGTTTATCTCAAAATCTTTACTTGGAAAAGGTGTTGAAGCGGTTCAATATACTTGATTCCAAGAGAGGATTGTTACCATTTATGCATGGTATCCACCTTTTCAAGATGATGTCTCCCAAAACACCTGAGGAAATGACGGAGATGGCCAAGGTTCTTTATGCTTCGGCTATAGGAAGCCTAATGTATGCTATGTTATGTACTAGGCTGGATATTGCCTATACTATTAGTATGACTAGCAGGTTTCAATCCAACCCAGGCTTGGAGCATTGGGTGGCAGTTAAGGCTATCCTTAAGTACTTGAGAAGAACTAAGGATTTAGTCTTAACTTATAGAGGAGGTAACTTACAGCTTACAAGTTTCACAGATTCTAACTTTTAGTCAGATGTGGATGATAGAAAGTCTATCTTCGGGTTTATTTTCACCTGTAATGGAGGTGCAATGAGCTGGAAGAGTTCCAAGCAGAGTATCACTACTGATTCCACTATAGAAGCCGAGTATGTAGCCGCATCAAATGCTGCTAAGGAAGCTGTTTGGATTCAAAAGTTCATCTCTGAACTAGGTGTTATTCCTTCCATTGAGTCGGTAGTTCCTCTCTTCTACGACAACAGTGGAGCCATTGCTTTGGCAAAATAACCGAGGTCTCACTAGAAATCCAAACACATCGAAAGGTGCTTCCATGTTATGAGGGAACTTGTTGGGAAGGGCGATGTGCTCGTGTAAAAAGTAGCTTCAACCGATAATGTGGCTGATCCACTCACTAAGGCGCTTACCCAGCTATAGTTAGACTACTATCTTGAGAAGATGGGTCTTAGATATTGTAATGAATGGAACTAGTGCAAGTGAGAGATTGTTAGTATAGATGTGCCATAGGGCCATATTATATGTAAATATTGTATATTAATCCTTTTGGCTATAATATATTCTTTTAGATAAAGTGTTTGTTTATTTGAATATTTACCTTTAGTATTATGTTAAATGATTTTGTTATTAAGAGTTGATAATATGAGTGACAAACTCATTTAGTACATATGCTATAAATGTTCATGGTTGGTGGATTAATATAAAGATAGTACTAATCCCTAGACTATCACCTCTGTCTATTTTCCTTGATCGGTATGTGATACTGATAGTGGGAGGTAGTGAGTCTCATGCTACTTGATATGAGTTATCAAAATAGATATGTGGATACTCATATGATGAGTGGCTCAAACAATGACACAAGATTAGTGATTGCTTGGGAATTCACTTTAGTCAACAATCATAATCTTGGACATAATTGTGCATATGGTCCTTTGACCTAAGGTGATACGGTCATCCACATATGGTTCATTAGAGTTTGTTACCGCTTACATACCTGTGCTAGCCATATATGGGTATATGGCGTGTGGTGGCTCTAGTTGGTTGTATGTAGGGATGAGTGATCAGCCAAGATGGAATTCATTACCTGGAGTGAACCAGGATAAGATCCTATGCTATCTAAGTTATTCTTGATGAATAAGTACCTGGCCAGGTCAAACTCAACTTATCCGAAAAGAGTTTCTAATAGTAGTCGTGTTTTATCAAAAATTGAACTTAAGATGAGGTCATATGATAAAAGCAATTAGAGTTTGACTAAACTTTGACTCTAGCCAATATCGGGATCTTGTTATGAAAGGACATTTAGTGCACGGTAATTGCGTTCTATGGTTCTTGCGAATCTACATATAGCATTCATCTCTAATTGGGTAGTCGTGATATCTATACTGGGGGTCACTCATGACTTATGGAAACTGAATGTAACACATTGGAATTTTCACATTCAGTATGGAAAGGTGTTTTCATAATATTAAGTGTTAATATCATTTTCCATTGCTAGTTAGACTTGAACCTGGTAAGTCTCACACATAAGAATTGCACTTGTGATGATTAACATTAATTTGATTATTAATTAAAGAGTTTAATTAATTACTTAAATTGGATTTGTGCATATACGGGGATCTAGCATATCTCGAAATCCTAATTCAAAGATTGGAACTTTATTGTATTTTAAGCAAATATTAATTTAGCCTTAATTTAATATTAGATATTAAATTAAAGATTAAATTAATATTAGCCTTCTAAATATATATATATATATATATATGTACATGGGCCATGAGATGGACTATGTAAATTACGGATGATGGATTTGGTCTATGTGATGGACCAAAG
>CATIWO010720857.1:0-34377 GCA_949673435.1 Macaranga tanarius | reverse complement strand
GAAACACACTTGTTTTAAGCACTCTATTTTATTGCATCTTAGGCTTAGCAGTTGCATTGTTAGTTAGTTTGTTAGTTAATTTAGTTAGTTTTGTTATTTTGTCTTAATTAGTAGGATTTATTTGTTTTTAGATAATTTCTTTTATATTTGTTTTGTAGGATACATTGGGATGAAGATTGGATCAATCCTTGAAGTTTGGATAGGCCAAAGACTCAAGATAAAGCCTTATCTACATTGGGGATAAGTGTGGTCGTGTTTGGCCTTGTTTAAAAGTAATGTTTGGCCATGCTACAGGTGGCACGGCCAAGCCAAAATCGAGCTTGGCCATGCCACTCACAAAGATCAGCAACAAGTTGTCTCTTGCGCACCCAAGCCATTTTTTGGCTTGCCCAAGCCAACTTTGTGTGACAGCCCATGAAAAGATAATTTTCAGCTGAAGTTTAGATAGATATGGACTTATCTCTTATCTTTTAATTAGATAGAGTTTGAGAGGGGCTAGATTACCTTTCTCATTAGGTCTTTAGGTCTATAAATAGGGCCATTCCATGTTCATTTAAAGGTTGTTCCTAGTTTTAGTTCTAGTTCTATTATTTGCTTTTGTTATTGTTTTTAGTTCTTGTTTTTGTTTTTGCTCATATTAGAATAGGATTTGGTTTTGAAGATTGAAGGATAAGCTTTCTCTACACCTTGGTGAAGGGAGTTTTCTTGTTAACTTTTCTCATTATTCATCATGATTGTAATTGTTTTCTTCATTTCTTCATCTCTTTCTTTTCTTATTACTATGAGTGGCTAGATTCCTTTTTAGGGTTCTTATTCTGAATTGACCATGTGCTTATTGTGATTATTGTTAGGTTGTTAGTTTTAAGTCATTGGTTATTGTTGTGTTTAATGTCATTTTAGGACTGGCCAACCTAAGATTGAATTTACACTGTGGGCTTAATCGAGAGATAGGTTCTGTAGGATATGGCAATGAACTATTGATTGCTTAGTTAGTTGAGAGACAATTAAGTGAATCAATATTGATTAAAGGTTGTGTTTAAAATTTAAATTAAAAGGCATTAGGTTGGTGAGAGTTGACTAACTTAATGTTGATTAATCTCTAATTAATTATAGGTTTATCTGAGAGAAAAATCTATAGTTCTTAAGATCCCTTCAAAATAAATTAAAACTAGTGTAGACCTAGTTGTGTAATCAATCCTTTGAATTGGTCAATTAAGAATAAGGAACCCTAGCTTTTAAAATTTGCATTGAATTTGTATTTTTATCTTTCTTAATTTAGTTTAATTTATTTGAATTTCCAAACTCTATTTCATTGTCTAAATAATCAAACATTGTGAGTATTGCAGTATTCAACCTACAATACCTGTGGGACGATATCTTTATTTACTACTTGATACGATTCTGTACGCTTACGGATTTGTGCTCATCAGTAGTTCCTAGTTCCACATGTTCTTTTATATCCTATGAGTTTGCATTGAAGAGTTATAGCACCATTGAATCTTTAGGGTATAACATATGTGTGTCCATGCCTGCTGGGGATACAGTGATTATCAATATGGTGGTTAGAGCATGTCTTATAGAAATAGAGGGTAGGATTTTGCATATTAACTTAGTGATGATCAATTTAGAAGAATTTGATGTTATATTGGGAATGAATTGGCTATCCAAGCATCAAGCCGTGATGAACTGTTATACCAAAGAAGTGACAATTGAGACTTCGGGGAAAGAAAAGTTAGTGTTAGTGAGAGAGAGAGAAAAACCATCCCTGCATCTTTGATTTCTGCTACTATGGATTTTCAACTGATTAGAGATGGGTGTGAAGCCTATTTGGCTAACATCATTGACATGTTAAAGGTTAGTCCGAGAGTGATGGATGTGCCTGTTGTTAAAGACTTCTCAGATATGTTTTTAGATAAGTTACTGGAATTCGGGATTGCCACCATATAGAGAAGTGGATTTTGAAATTGAGATTGTACTGAGAGCAGTGCCAATATCAATTGCTCCATACCGGATGGCACCATTGGAGTTGAAGGAATTAAAGAAATAATTAGAGGAATTGCTGGAAAAAGGGTTTGTTAGGCCAAACATTTCACCGTGGGGAGCATCAGTGTTATTTGTGAAGAAGAAAGATAGGAGGATGATATTATACATTGATTATAGGTAATTAAATAGAATTACTGTGAAGAATAAATATCCCTTGCCTAGAATTGATGATTTGCTCGACCAACTCAAAGTTGCTTTTGTATTTTTGAAGACTGATATGAGATCCAACTATTGGCAATTCCGGGTAGCAGAATCTTCTATTCCCAAGACTGCATTTAGGACTAGATATGGGCACTACAAATTTCTTACGATGCCTTTTGGGTTAACCAATGTGCCAACCACTTTTATGTCATTAATGAACAAAACATTTCAGCCGTACTTAGACCAGTTCGTTATTGTTTTTATTGATAACATACTTATTTACTTAGACCAGTTCGTTATTATTTTCATTGATGACATACTTATCTACTCTTCAAGTCAGGAAGAACATGAAAAGCATCTTCAAGTAGCTTTACAGATTTTACAGGAGAAGTAGTTGTATGCTAAATTCAGTAAATGCGAGTTTTGAACGGAAGAAATTGCATTTATGGGGCATATTATATCTAAAGAAGGAGTGAAGCCCGATCCATCAAAGATTAAGGCTATCCTAGAGTAGGAACCGCCTGGAAATGTGATAGAAATCTGGAGTTTCTTGGGAATAGCCGGGTATTAAAGAAGATTTGTGAAAGATTTCTCCATAGTTGCTAGACCTTTAATTGCTCTATTGAAAAAGATTATTTATTTTCAATGGAATGAGAAATGCCAGCGTAGTTTTGAGAGGTTGAAAGAAGCCCTCACTATTACTCCTGTACTTGCTTTACCGACTGGAAGTGGTGATTATGTGGTGTATACTGATGCTTCAAGGCAAGGATTAAAATGTGCACTTATGGAAACCGGAAGGGTGATAGCCTATACATCTCGGCAATTATGACCACACGAGATGAATTGCCCGACGCATGACTTAGAGTTGGCCGTTATTGTACATGCACTAAAAACTTAGAGGCATTAGCTCTACGGGGAGACATTTTCTATCTTTACTGACCATAAAAGTCTGAAGTACATTCTAACTAAAAAAGAACTGAACTTGAGGCAATGAAGATGGATAAAATTATTGAAAGATTATGATTTTACGATCAAGTATCACCTGGGGAAGGCAAATGTTGTAGCGGATGCTTTAAGCTGAAAAATAGTGGAATGCTCTGTTAGGATAATTGGTTATGATATGAACAATTTAGTAACTTTACGGGAAATGAATGTGATACTTGATGTTGAAAGAAATCATTTATTAGCTACCTTACAAGTTAGACTATCTTTGAGAGATCAAATTCAAAGTGTTCAAATGGAAGACACATATTTGAAGAAGATGAAAGAAAAAGTAGAAGCCATAGGTAATTCTCAATTTGCAATCGTGGAGGATGGTGTGTTGATGATGGAAGATCGGGTGTGTGTACCGAACATTGGAGAGTTAAGGAAGCAAATTATGAACGAAGCTCATTCTGCTCCTTATATAATGCATCTGGGTAGCACCAAGATGTAACGAGACTTAAAGCCTTTCTATTGGTGGCCAATAATAAAAAAAGATGTAGTAGAGTTTGTTATAAGATGTTTAACTTGTCAGTAAGTAAAAGCTGAACATTAAGCACCTACAGGTAAATTACAACCGTTGAAGATTCTCGAATGGAAGTGGGAAAAGATTACAATGGATTTTGTTATGGGGTTGCCTAAAACTTTTAAGAAATATGATGCCGTATGGGTAATAGTAGACAAATTGACCAAATCAGCTCATTTCTTACTAGTTCAAATGAGTGATTCTCTAGATAAACTAGCTTCCTTGTATGTTTCAGAAATTATGAGATTGCACAGAGTTCCTTTGTCAATTGTGTTTGATAGAGATCCTAGATTCACTTCGCATTTTTGGGAAAGTTTGCAATAATCTTTGGGAACAAAATTGCATTTAAGTACGACTTTTCATAATCTGAGAGAATAATTCAAACACTAGAAAACATAATGAGAGCTTGTGTACTTGAGTTTAAAGAAAACTGGAATGATCATTTACCACTGATCGAGTTTGCTTATAACAACGGTTATCACTCAAGCATCGAAATGGCTCCGTATGAGGCTTTATATAGGAGAAAATGTCGAAGTCTAGTATGTTGGAATGTAAAAGGATTGAGATAACTAGAAAGGCCTGAATTGATTTAAGAAACAGTTGATAAAATCCAAGTAGTGAAGAAATATCTCAAAGCGGTAAAAGATCGACAAAAAAGTTATGTGGACCAACATCGAAAGGAAATGGAATACCAAGTAGGAGAAAAGGTCTTCTTAAAGGTATCGCCATAGAAAGGGATTTTGAGATTTGGCAGACAAGGAAAATTGAGTCTGAGGTACATTGGACCTTACAAGATTTAATTTTAGAAAGAATCAGACCATTAGTATATAGATTGGTACTACTAGAAGAATTATCTTCTATACATAATATATTTCATGTGTCAATGCTATGGAGATACCGATCCGACCTAAGTCACATCATGCGTGAGCCGAAGATAGAAATTTTCGAGATGCTAACTTATATAGAAGAACCAATGGAAATTCTGGATCGAAACGTGAAGTAGTTGAGGAGCAAAGAGATACTAATAGTGAAAGTAAAATGAAGTAATCATTCTCTAAGAGAAGTAACATAGGAAGTGGAAGATCAGATAAGATAGAAGTATCCGTACCTTTTTCCCGAAAGTGGTGAGTAATAAATTTTGAGGATGAAATTTTTATAAAGAGGGGAGAATTGTAACACCCCACATCTTATATGCACTATTCATGTATTAAATTTAAGTTTGGCATGTGCATGTTGATAGAGAGGGACCTTTTTATAAGATAAGTTTATATTGATTTATCACAATAGAAAGTTGTGGGGTTTTATGTAATTATCCCAATTCATTAAGGGCGTGTAGAGATTGGTAATGATATTTGTGTATAATTTATTAGAGTAATATTATATTGGTTATATATGTGATAGATATGCATTTATTAGTTAGTTGGGGCATTAATTAAAAGGGACACCTTAGGCTATATTTGGTGAGTTTTGATTGGTGGTTTGTTATGTGTGTTTGTGTGTTAGTGGAGACTGTAGAAAATTGGTAGAGAAGAAGAAGAAGAGGGAAAATTGAGAGGCTTTGGGAGATTGTGATAATTCTTTACTCATCTAAAAATCAATTTAGGGAACTTTAGAAGATCCTTAAGCTTTTAGGAGCATTATTTTAGTAAGTCTTGCATTTATTTTAGTTAATTGAAACTAGGTTGTGATGGGTGTAATTCAGATTCTATTTTCCATTTGCATCAGTTTAGTGTTTTGATTATATCTTGAGTTTTAGACCTCTAATTTGAGCAAGGTTTAATGCTCTGGAAACTTTAGAGAGTCCAATATAACTCTTGTGTTTTAAGCTAGAGATGATTTTGCTGTTAAGACTAATTGGCATGGCTTGATATTTTCTTGCTCATGCTGTCAACTTTGTTTTAGCCAGTTTTATTCAAAAATCCATATTTAATTCGATGCATGTCCGAATTGAGATATTCTAATTGGAATTAGAAGTAGACACATATAACTAACCTCAGTATAAATGTTATGATTTTTGGACTTGTGTAAACTACATTAGGGCACATTGAACTTTGAGTATGTAATTGCACTTAGTTGCATTTGAATGGAAGTGTCCTGGTTTCTATGTGGTATTGATGTATGAATTATATGTAGGCATTGATAAGGATAGAGGTGGTACCAATCAATAGAAGAGCTTTGCGTTTGAAGGAGTTGAAGCACCTTGTGTAAGTAATTATTAATATAATGATATATATATTGATTCCTTTGAATATAAGAAATGTGATGCTAAGAATGAATTGAGCAAGATATATGATGTGTTGTGAAATGAGTATATGAATTGTGAGAATGGTTGAATTGTGATTGAATGTGGTATGAAGTGAGATACGATTATTGAGATGTGAATTGTGTATGTGTATGTGGCTTGATTGAATGTTGGTGAGGAAATGTGAGGAAAATATGAAATAGTAGGGCTGAGCCAGGCGGATAGCCTTCACTGATTGTGAAATCTGGAACTAAGCCAGGCGGATAGTTCCAGTAGTGGTCATATATTAAAAAGATGAATTGTGAGATAGGCAAGTTAAGCCGGGTGAATAGTTACCTGATGTGAGGTGGTTTCAGCCAGAAACCAAATTATGTTATGATATGAATAAATGAGATTTGGTTTTATGTGATTGTTAAATTACATGGTTGCAATATGTATGGCTTGATATGTATTAAGAATGTTGAAATATATGAGCTAAGCTTACGTATCTTGCATATATATTTAGTATATATTTAGCATATTTGCTATATATGATTGGCATTGTGTTGGAACTAGGGTTATAATTCATGTTTGAGCTTAGGCTATAAAACTCTTGTTATGATATCACTTAATTAGTTCTTGAGAAGTGATATATGTATTATTATATTGGTAATTACTTATTAAGTCACATGCTCACCCCCTTTGAAATTTTTTTCAGGAAATAGTTAGTTTGAGCTTGAGACTTGCGTAGTTTGTGACTTCCAGAGACTCGAGGTGTGCTTGGTGAACCATCTATTATCCTTATCATCATGTATAATTTTCATTTTATGTTGATGATATGAATACTTAGAATATATGTAATGTTGAGTTGAGAAGTTTGATGTAGTGTGCATTTTGGTATTGAGAATGCACTATGTATGTGCATATAAGAATTTGTTTGTAAATCTCATGTAAATATTTGTGAAAATAGTTGAGTATATGCAATATATATATATATGTGCTATTTGGTTTTGAGAAGCATGTTTGTGTATGTGTTTTGAAATAGGTGTTATTTGAGCAGGATTTGGCCAGAGCAGGGGAGGGGCTACCTCCAGCCACTGCCGAGCGCCAGTCCCCCTGGCTGCCTTTAGCCACTGGCGCTCGCCAGTGACTGGCATGCAGACCTGTAAAAAAATAATTTCTTCTATGCTTTTTGGATTAGTAGCTTCACTTATTTATATGTATGTGCATGACATGTCTTTGTGTCTTTGACAGTATAATAACTTCTATTTGGACACGTGTATGAGTTTGTTTGAGTCCACATGTTGCGGGTCTCACACATGGTTTGCTTAAATATCTGCCCAACATCCCAGTGATGTATGCAATATCTAGATGCGTACAAACCTGAGCATACATCAAACTTTCTACCGCAGATAGGGCTGAGCAAGACTCATCCGACCTAAAATTTTCAGGCTGAACTGGGCCAAATTTTTAGACCGAATCGGGTAAATGAGGGTTCAGAAGCGGGTCGGCAAATTCAGGTAGGATTTAATTAGGTAATGGAGGGCGGGTCGGTTGTGAGCTGGTGCAAACCGGCCTGCCTAAACTTCCAAAATTAAATATTCAAAACGCAGCGTATAATACTTATGTATATATATATATATATATATATATTATTCCCTAACCCTAAGCCTAATTCCCTCAGTCTCTTCTACTCATCTTCAAATGGCGCCCCTCTCTTCCTTCTCGATCCTTTTTTTCTATTGCAAACCCTAAATGGCTCACCTCTCTGTCTTCCTTCTCGATCTTTTTTCTCTACAGACACTAACTCTCTCTTATAATCTTGTTCTCATTTTGAAACGGCTCATCATCTCTCTAACTCTCTTCCTTCTCGATCCTTCTTCTCTCTATCTGCAGTAGCCAACAGACCCCTATTCTTCTTTCTGTTCTATCTCTTTCTTCTCTCTAGTAGTCATAATACTTCAAATATTTAATCTTCTGCAATAACGATTCTTCTAAATGGCTAAACCTAAAGAGAGATATAACTCTTAATTGAATAATCATGTCGATTATTCAGTTTATTCTCCTATTTATGTCTCTGCATGCATTGTGCAGACACTAAATCTGCAAATACCCACTTCATCTCTCCTAAAATTCCACTTTTGCTCTCCTTCTTTGAAGATGGCAGACCCCTCAGCCTTTTAGGCTCCAGATCCATTGTCTTTTGTAACATTTCTTCCCCTCTACGCTCCAGATCTATGTGATATTGGCACGTTTTGGAATTGATCTCATCGTGAGTGACTGAAAAATAATTGTTTGGCATAGATATGGTAAAAATTTGATGTGATTTATTTACTGGTTATGATGGTGACTCTGTGTTGGTTCTGTGATATTTAATTATGCGAAATGAATTTTTTTCAGTTTCTGTCATATGATTTGTTTACTAGTTATGCTAGTTGGTGACTTTGTGTTGGTTCTGTGATATTTGATTATGTGAAACAAAATTTTTTCAGTTTGTGTCTAATAACAAAATGAATTTTCTCAGGTAATTTGAAATAAAATTTTTATTTTTTAGTGCTTTTTATATTTTATGTATTATTATTTTGATGTTTTTACAAAATTTTTGACCCATTTTAAATATTTAATTATTAACATGGTATTTGTAAATTTCAATATTGTTTGAAAATAATTTGATTGTTATTTAATAAATATTAATATTATTTTGAAGAAAATGTTGATTTTGAAAATAATTTATTAAGTCATTTTGAGAACTAGTTGAAAACTTGAATTTGGATTTGCTGAGTTATGTTTAAATCAATTACAAATTTACATTTTTTGAAATAATGTGTGTGTCTCTGTGACTCTCTATATGTGTTATGAATATGATGGTGGAGGCAGTACTTACTGTCTTTCTACTGTCGCTTTTGGAATAGCAAGTTCCAGTTCATATTTTAAATTTTATTTTGTTTAATTTGATTTTAAAAAATTCTATGGTTTTTTTTATTTTTAAAATTTGGTTTTGTTTAGTTCTGTTTAAATGAATTATATTTTGTGTGTCTGTGTGTGACTATTTGTGCTATGATGGTGGAAGCAATGGTTACTTAATCTAGCCCTCTCACTTCTGGTTACTGTAACTCTGTGTTTTTGTGATTTCTGTGACTTTGTGTGCTGTGTTGTGGTTGTTAATTTCAGTTGAAAAAATCAACTGAACTTAAATGGTGGAAGCATTCGTTACCTATTAATTACTGTCATTTCTAGAATAGAAGTTCATATTTACAAGGTGGAAGCTTGTTGAGAAGTAAAATCCATTCTAAAAGGTTTGTTTGCTTTGATTTTGTCTATTTCATAATTGCTTTCTTTTTTTTCTTGCCTTTCTTGGCTCTGTAACTTTATCTTTAATGAATTGTTTTTGTTCCTTATGTCGTAGATGGTGGAAGGCAGTGACTGTGGTGATCCAACTATTCAAACTAATGTAGGAGCTCAGAATATGGTGAAATCATAAAATCCTGAACCTGAGCAAACAATCTCTGCTTCCCCAAAGAAAAGGAAAGAGATCGATTCCAGAAGTAAAGTATGGGAGTATTTCAAGAGGATGAAAGACAATAAAGGAGTTACAATAAAAGGTCACTGTCTCTACTGTGCTAAATTATTCAATGCACATCCTAAAAGGCATGGCACATCTTCTTTACGCAATCATATTCTCACTTGCATTAAAAATTCTCACAGTAAAGAAACTAGGCAGTCTCTTTTAACTTTAAAATATGCTGGTTCTTAGTCTTTTGCATTTGAAAATGTTGGGGTGTTATGAACATGGAAATTTGATTAGGATTCTATTAGAAAGGCACTTGCTTAAATGGTTATTATAGATGAACTGCCTTTGAAGTTTATTAAGGGAGAGGGGTTTAAAAAAAAGTACTCACTTGGCCTCAACCTCTAAAATCAAGGACAGGGGAAAGAAAAAGATAAAGGATAAGGAAGCTGCAGATACAACACCTCAAAAGAAACAATAAAAGAAACCTAAAGATTTAGAAAGTAGTGGTTATTTCTTCTGTGGAGCTGAAGGGCATATAAAGAAGCATTGCACCAGTTATCACGCATGGTGTGCTAAAAAAGTTATGCATCTTAATTTGGTTTATTTTGAGGTTAATTTAACTTCGGTGCCTAGACACATATGGTGGTTAGATTTTGGTGCAACAACTCATATCAATGTGTCCATGAAGGGTTGCCTGAGTTACCGAAAGCCAAATGATGCTGAAAAATACATCTATGTGGGCGATGGCAAGAAGGTTCAAGTTGATGTAATAGGAAAATTTAGATTATTGTTAAAGACTAAATTTTATTTGGATCTGGATGAAACCTTTATTATACTGTCTTTTAGATGGAATTTGATTTCTATTTCTACTTTAGATAAATTCGGTTATTCTTTTCTATATGGGAATGGAAAATTCAGTTTGTTTCATGATTCAAATCTAGTTGGTTTCAGTTCTTTATCAGGTTATGATAATATTTATTCACTCTATACATATATCTCATTTAATGAATCCCTGCAATTAAGTACACGAGGTATAAAGAGAAAATTAACCAATGAGAATTCGAATGCATTATGGCACAAGAGATTAGGTCACATCTCCAAACGGAGAATAGAGAGACTTGTGTCGAATGAAATTCTCAACTCCTTAGACTTTATAAATTTTGATCTTTGTGTCAATTGTATTAAGGGGAAATAGACCAATTAAAGGAGATTTGAAGCCAATAGGACTTC
Organism: Macaranga tanarius; assembly: GCA_949673435.1. Classification (NCBI taxonomy): domain Eukaryota; kingdom Viridiplantae; phylum Streptophyta; class Magnoliopsida; order Malpighiales; family Euphorbiaceae; genus Macaranga; species Macaranga tanarius. The sequence goes on along the minus strand of CATIWO010720857.1, from coordinate 23,724 downwards.
AGACGTCTTAGAGCTTATACATACGGATATTTGTGGGCCATTTCCTACAACTGCTTGGAATGGTCAACGATATTTTATAACATTCATAGATGATTTTTCTAGATATGGCTACATATATCTTCTTAAAAAAAAAGGCACAGTCACTGGATGTGTTCAAAAGTTATAAACTGAGGTTGAAAATCAAATCAATAAAAGGATTAAAAGGGTCAAATTTGACCATGGTGGTGAATACTATGGTAGATATGGCGGTTCAGGTGAACAACATCCAGGACCATTTACTAAATTCCTAAAGAAATGCAGTATCGTCCCACAGTACACTATGCCAGGTTCACCCACTATTAATGGTGTTGCTGAAAGATGAAATAGAATGCTTGAGGATATGGTAAGGAGTATGATTCCTCACTCTACTTTACCAGAATCACTCTGGGAGAAGTACTTAAGACTGCAGTATATATCCTTAACAGGGTTCCAACAAAAGCGATTGTCAAAACCCCTTATGAACTTTGGACTGGTAAGAAACCTAGTTTAAAGCACTTGCATGTTTGGGGATTTCCAACTGAGGCAAAGCCTTATAGGCCTAATGAAAAGAAACTGGACACAATATACTAAGAAAATGTCAGAGAACATCCCATTTAAGAAATTATTCCAAAAGAACAAACTCCACCACCTTAAGAACCTATGCCATTAAAGAGGTCCACTAGAGAAAGAAAAAGTGCAATACCAGATGATTATATTGTATTTCTTCAAGAGCATGAGGTTGACATTGGAGTAATGGATAATGATCCAATCAACTTCCATCAAGCCATGGAAAGTTCTAATTCTTAGAAGTGGATTGATGCCATAAATAAGGAGATAAAGTCTATGAGAGACAATGATATATGAGATCTTGTCCTATTGCCAGAAGGTGCGAAACCCATTAGTTGAAAATGGATATTTAAGACCAAGAGGGATTTGAAAGACAATATGGAAAGATATAAGGCACGTCTTGTTGTAAAGGGCTTTACATAGAAAGAAGGCATTGACTATAAATAGACTTTCTCTCTGGTTTCTTCGAAAGACTCTTTTAGGATTATAATGTAATTTGTGGCATATTTTGATCTTGAGTAGCATCAGATGGATGTAAAGACAGTGTTTCTTAATGGCAACATTGATGAAATGATTTATATGATGCATCCAGAAGACTTTAAGTCTGGAGATCTAAAGTGTAGCACCCTCAAAGTACCACATAAACATGTTTCCAATAATACACCAACACGTGGCCAAAGAAAAATTTTCACAATCGTTCCTATATATAAAAAAAATACTTATATGTGCCTACATAATCCATCATTCCACACACATAAAATTTATAAGACTATCTTGTACACATAATGTCAATACAACATGTTAAAATGATATGTAGGATAAAGGACAGTTGCACCAAACTAGTTTCAGCCCACTTAAGACTCTAATACAAGCTTCTAGCTTAGCCTAATCAAATCCTGAAGAAATACAAATTTGTAAAGGAATGAGTTTGTAACTCAATAAGTAATTATTAATATAACCATACCTATAATACTTCTAAAGAACTAATTAAGAAAAATATATAAATAATTTGTTACACATCAAACTACTAGAAATTCTTTAACAAGATGTGCACTCTGATCACACATGGTTGTGCCTGAATCCAAAATTTTTCTTCCTAAATACACACGGCCGTGCCAAAAGGATGCACGAGCATGCCTGATTCCTATATTTTTCTAATGGAATGCATACGACCGTGCCAAAAAGGCACACGGCCATGCATGAAGTCCTGAATTCAAATCTCTGCATATGCACGACCATGTATTAAAACCACATGGTCGTGTCTAACAACTTGTGCAACATCTAAAACACCTCAAAAAGATATCCAAACACCAAAACTCAATTGTTGGTGAAACATATACAATAAATCATAATATTGCATTAAATCCTCAACCATGTCATTAAGCATTATCACCATTTGTAACCTAAAATTTAATAATCCGTACATATGTGTATGTATATAAATAAATATAAATACACAACCATGAACCTTACATTCATAATATTTTATTTAATCTTATCGATGGACACTTAGCTAATCGGCTTAATATTATTTAAACTGGTCGATGGACACTTAGCCCATCGACATCATCTCATTTAATCTTGTTGATGTACACTTAGCCAATCGACTTAATATTAACATTTCATATTATTGACGGTCACTTAGCCAGTCAACATAACTAACCTTACACGTTGTCAATGGTCACATAGCCAATCGACATACTCAATATTACTCATAGTCGATAGTCACAAAGCCAATCGACATATTCACATTTCTCATAGTCGATGGTCACAAAGCCAATCGACATAATCACATTTCTTATAATTGATGGTCACAAAGACAATCAATATTATCACACTTATTATAGTCGATGGTCACAAAGCCAATCGACATTATCACATTTCTTATAGTCGATGGTCATAAAGCCAATTGACATTATCACATTTCTCATATTTTATTTAATATCCACATATATTTATATATACATCATTCATATTTCATAACCATATTTCATTTTACATCATTTCCAATCAACATACTAAATCATAAGTTATCATTCTCACAAGAACACATTTTTAATCCACCACTCTACATCAAATAGCTAGCACAATCCACATAATTAGGCATCATTCACATTTCAATAACCCTTCAGAAATTCACCACACATTCCATCATAAGTCTCAATATTAACATATCACACTTCTTGCCACATCAATTGGCTTATACAAACCAAACATAGTCAAACAACAATATTTACATAAGAATCAATTTATGTATAGGCATTATATTAATAATCACTTACCTCAAGCTTTCAACTCCTTCAAGAAGAAAAGCTCCTCCTATTGAGTAGGGTCTCCTCTATCCCTTTCAACTCTTATACATAATTATATATAAATTTTAATAAGCAAACATTGCAATTCACCCAAAACTCACAAAGTACAACTAAATGCTCAAAGTTCAATATAGCCTAAAGATGCACATACAAGTCCAATAACCAGCAAATTTTCACTAAAGCTAGAGTTATGAGTCTACTATCAATTCCAATTAGAATTACTCAATTTAGAAAAGTATAGAATCAATTATGGATTTTTGAATTCATTTAGGTATAACAGGGCATTCAGTATGAGCACCAAAATATCGACCCCTATTAGACCCTCTTAGAGGTAGATTGAACTCAACATTAAAACATAAGAGTTATAGTGGACTCCTTAAAGTTTTTAAAGCATCAAATCTTGTTTAATTTAGATCTCTATAACTTTAGGTATCACCGTATAACCAACACATAAAAAAAATCACAAACCAGCTTATATACTATTGCTGGCATGTTTGATACATGAAGTTCATAATGCTCTCAAGAATCATAGACACATCCTATAATCCCCAAATTCATATAAACTCTATATATATGAGTTTACTTTTATTTCCAACTAGAATCACATAATTACCACATATAAAGAGTTAATTATGAATTTTATAGCAATATCAGATCATAGAGAGTGATAGAATGAGTAATAAAATGTCTGGCCCTATTCGACCCTCCTAACAGCAGATTCAGTTTAAGTAAAAAATATAAATATTATAGAAGACTCTCTGAAATTTCTATAGCATCTAATCATTCTCAAATAAGAGCTCTATAGCCCAAGTTGTGACAAAAACATTAGGATGGAAAAACAGGAAAAACAGAACCCAAATTTGCAACATTCAAAACTTAAATTCAATTAAACAAAAATGTAAGCATAGCTTACCAATTAATGCTCAAATGATTTAAAGCCCTCCTAAAGCTTCCCAAAGCAATTATTTGATGGCTTATGCAAGATCGCAATTCTCATAAAAAAAATCTACTAAGAAAACACTCTTCTTCTTCCTCTTTAATCTTTACACTCTCTACACCAAACACACACATACACTCCCACCAATCATAATTCACCATTTGCCCCTCCTAAAGTCTCATCTTCCTTTAATGCATAATTATCAACCAAATAACAATATAATAATAATTATAATAAATATCTAGATAATTATAGTATATATATCACCATAATATCTTCTTAACTCTTTAATGAAATGAGATAATTACACAATAGCCCCTAACTTTTTATTTTGATAATCTACTCCAAACTTTCTTTATAATTGGATCCCTCTCTATAATTTATATACATATCTAACTTAAATGAAGCCCACTACTCTACTATGTATAAAATACAATGTATACGTCAGAATTACGTATACTAGAGGGCGGGTGTTACATTTTTCCCTTTTGTAAATAAAATTTCATCCCCAAAATTTAATAACTCACCATCTTCCGAAAAAAGATACAGTTATTTCTACTTCATTATCTTTTCTCAAAGCTATGCAAACTTTTCCACACTCAAATAAGACTCAAATCAACTTAGAGACACTTCAAAGACATACTTAACGTGACATCCGCCCTTTAGCACACGTGCATATGACGTACGTATTGCATTTTATGCTTAAGAGTTAGTAGACTTCATTTAAGTTTAAGATTGGGATAAGTTGTAGAGAGGGATTAGATTGTAAGAAAAGTTAGAAGTGAATTGTCACAATAAAAAGTTTGGGGCTATTATGAAGTTATGCCATTTCATTAAGGAGCCAATAGGGAGTTGTGGAGATATTTGATTATATATATCTAAATTATTATTATTATTATTATTAGTATATTTTGGTGATAATTATACATTAATGGAGGACAACTTTGGGGTAGGCAAATGGAGTGTTTTGATTGGTTGAAGGGTGTATGTGTATATATGGATGTATGTGTGTGTGTGGTGTAGGAATTGTAGAGATTTTGGAGAAGAAGAAGAAGAGAGTTTTTGATAAATTTTTGGGAAGCTTATAATCTTTCCCTAGCTAGTAATTGGGAGGCACTAGAAGGTTTTTAATCCATTGAAGTCCTAATTGGTAAGTTTTACTTGTATTTTTGTTGGTTGTAGTTGAGTTTTAATGTTGGTTAAATTCAGATTCTATCTCCTCTATTTTTAGTCTTTTGTTTTGACTATAACTTGAGTATAGAGCTCTAATTTGAGCATGATTGGATTCTCTGAAAACTTTAAAGAGTCCTCTAAAATTTTTATGTTTTGTTTAGACTAGACATTTTATTGCTCATACTGATACTTTGTTATACCTGACTTGTTTCAAAAATTCATAATTAATTCTCTGCATGTGAAAATGGTGTGATTTTAGTTGGGAATGAAAGTAGACTCATATATGTATAGTTTGTATGAATTTAGTGATTTTAAGATGAGTCTATGATTTTTAAAAGTATCATGAACTTCATGCATCAAACATGCCAGCAGTAGTATATAGGCTGGATTATAAATTTTCTTATGTGTTGGTTATATAGTGATATCTAGAGTTTTATAACTATAAATTAATCAAAGTTAGAAGATCTGAAAACTTTAGATAGTCTCCTATAACTTTTATATTTTGACCTTGAGCTGAAATTACTGTTAAAATAGTCTGGCAAAGCTTCATATTTTCTTACTCTTGCTGTCAACTCTGTTTTACCCGATTTTAATCAAAAATTCATAAATCATTTTGTACATGTCTGAATTGAGCAATTCCAATTAGAATTGATAGTAGACTTATCCTAATAGCTTCAGTTTTATTTTTATGGTCATTGGACTAGTGCGTGAATTATTTGGATATATCGAACCTTAAGCTTGGAGTTGCACTTAGTTACCTATGAGTGTAAGTGTCATGTTGTTTTGTGGTATTGATATATAGTTATGTATAGGATTTGACAATGATAGAGAAGACACCATTCACTAGAAGAAGCTTTTATTCTTAAAGGAGTTGAAGGCTTGAGGTAAGTAATTGTTAATATAATGTTTATATATAATGATGCTTATGTAACAATAATTGTTAATTATGTTTGGTTGTGTATGACATTTAATATGACAATAATGATATTTGTATTGTATATATAGTATTGGTGAGAATATGGAATGCTTGATTGAAAGTATGTTGTAGAAATTATGAAAAATGCAAGCCACTTGAGGTGGTATGGAATTATGAAAAATGCAAGCCACTTGAGGTGGTATGGAATTATGAGTAATACAAGTCACTTGAGGTGGTATAGTTATACATGTATTGTTGTGAGAATGATGAATGCATATGCATATTGATTGATGTGAGGAATATGAGAAAAACATGTGAGTTGAGTTGGGTAGAGAGCCTCCACTGAAAATGAATCTGAGACTGAGCTAGGCAGAGGGTCTCAGATGTGGCCATTCGTATGATATAAATAATGTGAGATCTGAGACTGAGCTAAGAAGAGAGTCTCAGGAATGGCCACTTGTATATGAAAAATATATGAAAAATAAAAAGTGAGCTTTGTGTGTAACATGCGTTGAGAACTCCGACCGAATACTAACTTACATAAACATGTATGGTTGTATTGTGTTTATATACATATATATTGAATGTGGATTGAATGTAAAGTGTGATTGTGAGGAGGAAGATTGTGGAATGGTTGATATGGTGTGATTTGGTGTATATGAGACACCAACGATGTAGTTTGATGTTTAGATATCCTTTTATGATGTTTGAAATGTTGTACAGGTTATTAGACACGGCCATGTGGTTTTAAAACATGGTCATGCATAAGCATGGTATTGAATTTAGGATCTCAGACACGGCTGTGTGTCTTTTTGACAAGACCGTGTATAAATTCAGAGAAAAATAATGGAATCAGGAACAACCGTATGCCATCTTGGCATGGTCATGTGGTGCTAGGAAGAAAATCATCAACTCAGGCACGACCGTGTGCCATTCCTGCATGACCATGCGCAACTTGTTGATGGAATTTCCTGTTAATTAATGTGTAATACATTATTTATATATTCTCCTTAATTAGTTCTTGAGGAGTATTATATGTATGATTATATTGATAATTGCTTATTGAGTCGCAAGCTCATTCCTTTGCAAATTGTGGTTTTTAGGGCATAGTTAGATTGAGTTGAAGTGTGCCCTATAGAGAGCTCAAATGGGTCCGAGAAAAGCTTGGTGCAGTCACTTGAATCCCCATCATCATTACATTCGAGCATTTGAGAATTGAGTCCATGTGTATATTTTTAACATTTTGTAAAGTATGTGTTAAGTATTTTCAGTATAATAAACAAGAGTTTTACCATATATATATATATATATGTATATATATAAATAATATCTTATGAGAAAAATTTTATTATACCACCTAATTGATGTGTATTAATGGACACGTGTCTGTACTACTTCAAGGGTGCTACACTTAACATTATCAATCCATTTACAATTGTATGGTACTCAATCAATCACAAGTTTCAAACATTTATATTCATACTTTCATAGACTCAATAGCTCTTTTATACAATAAATCTTATTTATAACACAAGCTCAAAGTAGATCTATATCAACACATCATTAATATTCGTATAATCACCTTTTATGATACATTTAGTATTCACAATCAACTTACATATAAATGATTATATATATATATATATATATATATATATATAGCCACATATGTGCATTTGCACTTCATCGTCTTTAACACCTACAATCATCAATTCCATACTAAACGAGTATAAATATAATCAACAAGCAATTGAGTACATATCACATGAATCTCAAATCTCAATACTTTATTTAATGTTTGCATTCATCTCAACAATAGGGATAACATCTCGCAAGAATTCACACTTTCACATCTCAGTCTCATTGTTTGGTATCATTTGCCTTGTCGATGGACACTTAGCCAATCAATATAATCAACATTTACTCACAAACATAACCTCACTTATATCCAATGAATCAAACTCAAGTTCATAATATATACACACTTACAACCATAATTCCAATACCTTCATAATTTATGTGGCTACATTCAATTGTATACCTCGTAACAAATACCTCAACATCATTTATATCCAATATCATCACATTCTATAACACAACTCAAAAACATAGTTCATCCAAAATACTCATCACAATCACTCATCTACTCCATCACAATCACACAAAGATAATGAACAAGTAGAATTCACACATTTCCTTCATTATTAATGTGAGTCCATATCATTCATATGCATTCTTATTATTAATAGCATATATGCAATACCGAGTCCATAATATGCTCACTTGGTATATCATACAAGCATTATTGTTCACATACAATTCTTAATATATTAATTCCTAATAAGATTAATATTATATTAACAATATCAACATATCCTTGCATCTCACTATATATATATATAATCATCCACTTGTTTCTTAGTGACCAATTTATTCAGAACTCTTGTATTTAAATATATCTCCATACCAATCTCATACATATAAACATTGACATTTTAAAGTAACACCAAAATCACTATCCTTCCATTGTCAATAAAATAAATCACAATCTAACCCTTTGAATATATATAATGATTCATATTACTTGTTTAATTATCCAAGTAAGCACACATTTACTATTAAATTCATAACATATAAAAGAAGCTAATATATGCATCATATTAGTAAGTACTTATCAAAATACTTTCCACCTCAAACAAGTGAGAGTTCTTCTAGTTATTTATATCTTCCAACTTAAATTTAATAACAAAGAGCTTTAGATCATAAGTCAAAAAATTCTCCCCACACGATTATAACTGTTTGAATATACTGACTGTTATTCTTCCTCTTGTATTTACATATATTCTGTCCCTTGCCTTAAAGCCTTAACATGAAACACATAACTTCCATTTCTAATTGACGCAGCAATATGATAGTAATAATGTTTGCTTTACATTATCTTCTATAGCTTCGTTAATAAATTTCAATCCATTCCCCTCATAATTTCCTACTCAAGGAAAATAATTTCCTCACTCTCAATTTATTTTTACTAAATATCATACAACTATCTTCTCCGACAAAACTATTCAGAAATACTTACTATATTCTTCTTTATTTTATAAATAAAAGTATTATCAAATAAAACAATCACAACAAATTCAATAATGTTGAAAAGTATCATTTATAAATATCACAATCAACACATAATTGCTCATCATCATCTTTGTTCTATATAAATAGAATTAATGCCCCCGTAGTGTAGTATTCAATTCATCAATTTATCCTCCTTTAGCTCCCATGATACTATTCTATATAAAGCAATCAATACTGATGTGATACTGGTATAATTTAATTCTAAATCTGCCTTCCAATACTGAAATAATTCCAATAGGTTATCTGAAACACATTAGAAAATTCTACAATTATAAATTTACACATTCTTCTCGAATTAATCTTCATTAAATCTTCAACATCCATTAAATAGGCTTCTTGCTTATTTCAAATCTCATATAATGTAATCATAACTGAAATTAACAAACATGTACAGTCATAGTTTCAAATAACGGTAGCGGCCGCAATTACGGTTGCGGTCACGTGTAATGGTTAGGGGTGGCCACGGGGCCGGAACCGAACCAGAACCAGACCGGTCAAACCTAGAACTGGAATCGGTCAAATCTATAACTGGGCTGAACCGGCCCTGAAGGACTGGTTCAGGTCTGGTTCCACTCCTTCTGGAACCATGAACTGGCAGTTTTGGTTTGGAACCGGCCGGTTCTAGTTTTGAACCGGCCTTCTAGTTCAGTTTATGAAAAAATTATGTCAAAAATTCAAAAAATGCAAGTCACAACTTCTTATAAAATTCTACATAATTTTCTCTTACTCGTGGTGTATTTTATTTTCTAAAATACTACAACTTTTTTACAGTGCATAAAAATCAAACCGGTAAAACTGGAACCATAAACCGAAATCGGCCGATTTCAAACCGGACCAAAACCGGGGTTAGGCCGGTTCCGGTTCGGTTCCACCTTAGGTTGAACTGTGAACTGGCGGTTCTAAACTGGAACCGCCCGGTTCATGAACCGTGGCCACCCCTAGTAATGGTAACGGACCTATTGCGACGATAACGTAACAGTAACGGTCTGTTAAGGCAAAACTTTTTTAAAAAAAATTTCAAATATTTGAAATAAATAGAATTTGAAGGTGTTCATTTGAATATAAACATAAAATTATCTAATAAGTATAACTACTATAAAAAAAAATATATATATATTCTATTGGCTCATATAATCATCATACATATACAATACCATAAATGCATTAATTAATTTATGACTTCATATAATAAGTATACACACACTAATAGAAGTTTATAATATGTTATAAAATAAGAAAAAAAAGTCTAAAAAATCACACATTTATAGTATTATTAGTAGTTTAGTGCCAAAAAGAGCGGCTATGAGGTGTAAATTGAGTTGCACTCCCATCTTCATGATAGAAGAATGTAGTTCTTGAAGGCCCAAATAAAGCATCCACAAAATTAGTTTGATCATTATCATCATCTTGGTGATGTAAAGGTTGAAGTTGAGGCTGAGGTAGAGGTATAGCCATAGATGGATATGGTCGAGACTGAGGCAGAGGTTGAGGCATAGTCATAAATGGATATGGGTTATAATAGCTTGATTCAGAACTACTAACATCATAACTATATTCATGTCCATAGTTAGTAGTGGAGTCAGAGCTATCCCCATAATCATATCTATTATAATTGTCCCGAGACTCAGCACTTGGCATATGATGCTCTATGAAATATGAATATTATGGGATATATAACTATATAAGTGAGTTATATAATTTTTTCATTGACTATATTTATTTATTTATTTATAATTTAAAAAATAATAAACAAGTTCAAATATATTATCATTGAAATTTTGACATATATTTTTCCATTTTAAATATTTATTTGTCTTTTTTTTAATAATTTAGGTATGTATAAACTCAACTACATATATTTTTCAATCTAACAATGAAGTCATGATCTATTTTTAGTGGTCCAAATATTTTTTTCAGCAATATTTTAATATGGTATATATATAAATATTTAACATTTTTTATTTTTTATTATGTTAATTTTTCGATGTACTTAGATCGGGTATTCAGGTTAAAAATTTGATCATATTTATTTATATTTTTTTTATGATTTGAATAAAAATATGAAAAAATTAGTCAAATAAATAATAATTGTAATTATCACGTTATTTCACAGTGAATATCGGTCGATAACGGCCTTTACCTTTATATCGCAGTTGTCGCGGTCGTTATTCTTTAATTTTTTTTCACCGTTATTTATCAATGAAATCGGTCACAACACCCTCAAAAACCTAGATATAATGGCCGTCGAGTTACGTAACGGCTGTTATTTAAAATCATTTGTACAATTTCTTCTTCACCCTCTATCTCTATTTTTCTCTACTCTCGAATAGGTATAACTATCTCCTTGCATAATAAGTTATAATATTATGATAGTTACATACCTAATTTATTCTCAAAATAATACTAATCCCTCTTTCAACTCCATAACTAGTAAGTTCACACATTTCATATCAGTTATTAGTTCTAAGAAAAATTCTTATCATCATATCACAACATCCTAGCAAGCATAGAGACACATATATCATGTCCAATCAATTCATTTGTACTAACTTATATAAATAACCACACGAATTAAAAATTAGAATCCATCATTACCAATGCATCCTAAGTAATTATAATAAAGGTACCCGTATTTGCATCCGATGTTGTAGAAGTTTCTCACTGCAGGATCACATAGACCCGTTCTTGAATTTGAAATTGTTCATCGGGTTTAACTTATGTCGAAATATCAATTCTTTTTTTCTTATTTTCTTGGCTCTCATCTAATCATTTCCTTCATTGATTAATTAAATGATTGCACAGTATATTCATTAAAATCATCCTGATGAGAATCAGTACCTTTAGAAAATGAACTTTGACTTCAGTAGATGTACTTATAGTTTTCTGCTTCGTAGCTTATAAAGCTTTTCCTTCTTTAATAGCTTCTTTAGCACTCAATGAAATCTTTATAGAGTCTTTGTACGTTGTAAGTGCCATTCTTTCTTTAATCTTCAAATTCACCCATTCCTGAAGTTCTTTCCGCTTCCTCTTATCACCAGCCACTTTTTCTGGACCAGACTTAGATAATTCCACAAACTGTTTCTCATACTTGGCTACGGATAATTCATTTTATCTCAACTTTAGAAATTTAATCTTCTTTCTGTTCATATAATTATCTGAAATGTATTTTTTTCGTAAATACCCTCAGAAAATAGATCCAAGTTAACATTACTCCAGAAATCGTCTTCCACCAGTTTGGAGCGTCTTGCTCAAATAATGCACAGCATAGCTAATTATCTTTTCATCCTTACTCTCAATTTGATCAAAAATTTCTTTTGCGTTCTGTAGCCATTCCTCTGCTATGATAGGATCACCAGTACCTGTGAAAACCTTTGCACCTTGCTCTTTTGTCTTCTCAAAATTTTTATCAATAGTGCTATCCACTTACCCTTAATTCAAAACTTTCACCTTTTAATCAATTCACTGATATATAAGAATATGCATCTTATGAAGGGTCATAAGTAGAAATTTGTTCAAGCTCATATAAAGCATGCATATGTATTTGTCTATAAATTAACTCTAGTGACTCATTTGGGCCGATGGTTTAAGCTTGGTGTCCTTCCATCCTAACATATATAATGCATATCAAATACATGTCATCTATAACTTATGCATCATATGCCATGAATACAACATGTTCACATGTCCTGAGGAAATCTAATCTCCACTCTGATACCAATTAATATAGCACCCTCAAAGTACCACATACACATGTTCCCAATAATACACCAACACGTGGCCAAAGAAAATTTTTCACAATCGTTCCCATATATAAAACAAATACTCATATGTGCCTACATAATCCATCATTCCACATATATAAATTTCATAAGACTATCTTGTACACATAATGTCAATACAATATGCTAAAATGATATGTAGGATGAAGGACGGTTGCACCAAACTCGTTTTGGCCCACTTAAGACTCCAATGCAAGCTTCTAGCTTTGCCTAATCAAATTCTAAAAAAACACAAATTTATAAAGGAATGAGCTTGCAACTCAATAAGCAATTATTAATATAACCATACCTATAATACTTCTCAAGAACTAATTAAGTAAAATATATAAATAATTTTTTAGACATCAAACTACTAGAAATTCTTTAACAAGTTGTGCACTCTGATCATACACGGCCATGCTTGAATCTAGAATTTTTCTTTCTAAATATGCACGGTTGTGCCAAAAGGATGCACGGGCGTGCCTGATTCCCATATTTTTCTAATGGAATGCACACAGCCGTATATGAAGTCCTGAATTCAAATCTCTGCATATGCACGACCGTGTATTAAAACCACATGGTCGTGTCTAACAACCTGTGCAACATCCAAAACACATCAAAAATATATCCAAACACCAAAACTCAATTGTTGGTGCAACATATACAATAAATCACAATATTCCATGAAATCCTTAACCATGTCATTAAATAATATCACCATTTGTAACCTAACATTTGATAATTCGTACATATGCGTATATATATAAATAAATATCAATACACAACCATGAACTTCATATTCACAACATTTTATTTAATCTTGTTGATGGACACTTAGCCAATCGACTTAATATTATTTAAACTGGTCGATGGACACTTAGCCAATCGACATCATCTCATTTAATCTTGTTGATGGACACTTAGCCAATCAACTTAATATCAACATTTCACATTGTTGACAGTCACTTAGCTAGTCAACATAACCAACCTTGCACATTATCGATGGTCACAGAGCCAATCGACATACTCAACATTACTCACATTCGATGGTCATAAAGACAATCGACATATTCACATTTATCATAGTCGATGGTCATAAAGCCAATCGATATAATTACATTTCTCATAATCGATGGTCACAAAGATAATCGACATTATCACACTTCTTATAGTCGATGGTCACAAAGCCAATTGACATTATCACATCTCTTATAGTCGATGGTCACAAAGCCAATCAACATTATCACATTTGTCACATTTCATTTAATATCCATATATATTTATATATACATTATTCACATTTCACAACCATATTTCATTTTACATCATTTCCAATCAATATACTAAATCATAAGTTATCATTCTCACAATAACACATTTTTAATCCACCACGCCACATAAAATGGCTAGCACAATCTATATAATTAGGCATCATTCACATTTTAATAACCCTTCACAAATTCACCATACATTCCATCACAAGTCTCAATATTAACATATCACACTTCTTGCCATATCAATTGGCTTATACAAACCAAACATAGTCAAACAATAATATTTACATAAGAATTAATTCATGTATAGGTATTATATTAATAATCACTTACCTTAAGCTTTCAACTCCTTCAAGAAGAAATGCTCCTCCTATTGAGTAGGGTCTCCTCTATCCCTTTTAACTCTTACATATAATTATATATCAATTTTAACAAGCAAACACTGCAATTCACCCGAAACTCATAAAGTGCAACTAAATGCTCAAACTTCAATATAGCCTAAAGATGCACATACAAGTCTAATAACCATCAAATTTCCACTAAAGCTAGGGTTATGAGTATACTATCAATTCTAATTGGAATTACTTAATTTGGACAAGTATAAAATTAATTATGGATTTTTGAATCTATTCGGGTATAATACGGCATTCAGCATGAGCACCAAAATGTCGACCCCTATTAGACCCTCTTAGAGGCATATTGAACTAAACCTTAAAATATAAGAGTTGTAGTGGACTTCTTTAAGTTTCTAGATTATTAAACCTTGCTCAATTAAGACCTCTAAAACTCTAGATATCACTGTATAACTAACATATAAGAAAATTCACAAACCAGCTTATATACTACTGCTGGTATGTTTGATGCATGAAGTTCATGATGCTCTTAAGAATCATAGACACATCCTATAATCACCAAATTTATACAGACTCTACATATATGAGTTACTTTCATTCCTAACTGAAATAACATAATTACCACATATAGAGAATTAATTATGAATTTTATAGCAATATTAGATCACACAGAGTGACAAAATGAGCAATAAAATGTCTGTCCCTATTTAACCCTCCTAACAGCAAATTCAGTTTAAGCACCAAACATAAACATTATAGAGGACTCTCTGATGTTTCCATAGAATCTAACCATATTCAAATAAGAGCTCTACAACCCAAGTTTTGACAAAAACACTAGGATGGAAAAACAGGAAAAATTTGCAACATTCAAAACTTAACTTCAATTAAAGAAAAATGTAAGCATAGCTTACTAATTAATGCTCAAATGAATTAAAGCCCTCCTAAAGCTTCCCAAAGCAATTGTTTGATGGCTTGTGCAAGATCACAATTCTCACAAAAAATATCCACTAAGAAAGCACCCTTCTTCTTCCTCTCTAATCTTTACACTCTCTACACCAAACACATACATACACACACACACACACTCCCACCAATCACAATTCACCATTTGCCCCTCCTAAAGTCTCATCTTCCTTTAATGCACAATTATCAACCAAATAATAATAATAATAATTATAATAAATATCTAGATAATTATGGTATATATATCACCATAATATCTTCTTAACTCCTTCATAAAATGGGGTAATTACACAATAGCTCCTAACTTTTTATTTTGATAATCTACTCTAAACTTTCTTTACAATTGGGTCCCTCTCTACAATATATAGATATATCCAATTTAAATTAAGCCCACTACTCTACTATATATAAAATGCAATGTATACATCAGAATTACGTATACTAGAGGGCGGGTGTTACACAAAGAATATGGTTTGCAAACTTAAGAAATCCATCTATGGGCTCAAGCAAGCATGATCATATTGTTTGGTTTTGAGATGAATTTGGTTGATGAATGCATATACCATAAGTCCTGTAGGAGCAAGTATATTTTTCTGGTTTTATATATCGATGACATTTTGCTTGCCTGCAATGATATAGGCTTATTACATAAAACTAAGAACTTTCTAGCTAAGAACTTTGAGATGAAAGATCTTGGTGACACCTCTTTTGTATTAAGCATCCAGATACATCGAGATTGCTCTCGAGATATTCTTGGATTATCATAAAAGAGCTATATCGAAAAGGTTCTCAAAAGATATGGCATGCAGGATTGTAAACCATATGATACCCATATGGCTAAGGGAGACATATTTAGTCTCAAACAGTGCCCTAAGAATGATTTTGAGGAAAAGGAAATGTAAAAGATTCCTTATGCATCTGCAGTTAGGGCTGTGCATCAGACGGGTTCGGGTGGGTCGGGCGCAAAGAAGTCAAAACCGATTGGCCAAAATATAGATTGAGGCTCAGCCGAACCATGCAAAATATAAAGGACATATGTTCGAATTGAGCTTTTAAAATTGTCGGGTTTCTTCGGATTGCATCGGGTGGGTTTTTCGGGTTGGGCTTTATGGGTTGGGTCTATAATTATTGGGCATTCAAAATAAAAGATAAAGATATTACCTTCATTTTTACTATATATTGGGCTGAACCCAATCTTTACAATTAAAAGTTTAATTACAAATACACTGGGCCATAAAAAATACAGGCCTAGAAGATCATATACTTCCATCAAATAATTAACAGTTAAAAAATTATTGAAATTTACAGCCTAGAATAAATGCTTCCACCAAAAAATTAGTTTCAGATTCATATAGAGAATTGATTCCATCTCCAAAGTCAAAAAAAATTAATGCGTTGAAAAAAAATTCAGTCTCAAGCTCTCAGCAATAGTAACAACAATAAAAGATTAATTTAAACTTAGAAATTAGAATTCTTGCGAGCATAACAGTGCAAGTAACACCTATTAGTGACATGATGCACAATCAATAAGCTAACAAATAATGGAGTTAAAAGAATATTAAAATTGAGGCTCAGGATTTTAAGGTATTAGCACATGAATACAATGCCATATTTCTGGCAGCAAATCTGACCCAATTTGCTACCAAAAAAACTTAAGAAAATTACATTCAATGTTTGAATGAAAATAAAAGAGATAGAAGCAATTCACAATAAGACATCATCATAGCCTCAAAATCAATATCTTTTGACAAAAACAAGAAAGAGTCACAGAAAAAAGACAATGTAATTATTCATAAAATATAAGGAATTCAAAATCTTGTTCAGCAGTAAGCTCATCATTTGCCAGACCTACAGTTGAAGGATTTGCCACTAGTCAGATGCATATCAGTATATAAAACAACTGTTAAAACTTAGAAAGCACATAATATATTTTGTAAAGTCAAGTAAGCAATTAACAATTAACAATTAACAATTAACAATTAATAAGATTAATATAAAAAACATACAAAAGAGGCTCAGAATTGCTTGCTTTCAAATCATTTAAGAAACCAGAGACACATACAATCCTAGCTGCAGTCCTAAACTGCCCCCAAAGGATTGTTGATCTACTGATTTTTTTTACTCAGATATAGTGGAAGCTTCATCATTGCCTCGAAGCGAGTCAGTGGCATTGGAGTTAGCAACAACAACTTATTGAGGAAAAAGGTCACATTACTCACTATCACATCCCCACAGGAAAAATCACAGGCACAGTAAAAGAATAGAAATAATTTGAACACATAATAGGTTCAGAGATCATTTACTCAAATTGTTACCTTAATAAGCTAACAAACACTATAATGGAGTTGCTGGTGATTGTGAAGAACTAATGCCCATTAGAGGTATCTCTGCCAACAAAGAGGAAAACAAAAATTAGAGAGTACCAAAATGTTAAAAAGAAACAAATAATAATGAAACGATGTATAACCAACAAGAAAAGACCTTTTTTAAACTTTTCAAGCTCATTAAGAGTCTTTAGACAATCTCAGCCAATCCTATATGCGTACAAGGGCTTTCACAATTTTTAGAGTTAAAGAGCTCCTAAAGACATCAAACACTCTGCCTCTTGTGCTAAAAGCAGATTTAGAAGCAACAGTTGAGATCGGAACTGCTAGGATATCCCTAGCCATTTGAGAGATGATTGGGAATCTTTGAGTATTTAATTGCCACCATCTCAGCACATTAAAAGAGCCCTCTTCCTCTATAACTGCCTCAGATAGATAAACATCAAGTTCAAATTGCTTAGTTCCACCAAGCCTAATCTCCATTTTGTGCTTCTTAAATTTAGCTTTTAAAACAGAAATGCCCTTTCCAAAAGGAACAAGATCAGTAGTAGGTGTCAAGTGACTACTGTCACCAGAAACACTTGATGGATTGAGAGTCAAAACCAACAACAACAGATGCATACATAGCACTATAATCCTCAAACAGCTCAAAAAGAGAGGATTTAATAAGAGAAAATATGCTTCCACTATAAGCTAACCCATACATTTGACCCAAAGAGAATTCACGATACTCAAGTTTGGTTATGGGATCCAAGATATTAGCAAAAAAATCATGTAATTCATTTTTTCTGGATCCCCCCAATATTTATCAAACTTTCCATTCATATTCAAGCTTATTGAAAGCTAGCTAGCATCAGAAGAATGCTGGCACTCACTTAACAGACAGTGCAGGTCAGATATTTCATTGAAAAATGAGTTTTCAATAATATATAAAGAACAAAAAATTCTAAGTATCATGTCATAAAAGTGCTGTAAAAAATTGACCATTTTTGATATATAATAATAATAAAAAACATCAGGCATATCATCACCTAAATCAGTTAAGTAGGAAGATTCATTTTCCTTAAATTTTTTAAAAACCTTCTCATATATATAAGTAGTTTTATGCATCAGATATGTAGAATTTCACCTTGTTGGCACATCAAGAGAAAAAATAAATTTACAATCAACACCAACCAAATCAAAGAATTCTCTAAATTTTCTCAATCTAGCAGGTGAATTTTTTATATATCTGACAACTTCCTTTACTTTTTTTTAACAAAATTAGAGACTTCTTTTAATCCATCCTGTACAATTAGATTAATAATATGTGTAAAAAACCTGACATGTACATATTTAGCTCTAACACTATTTGTACCCCAAGATACCAATTTCTTTTTTAAAAAAGACATAGTTGTATCATTACTTGAGGCATTAGCAACAGTAATAAAAAAACATTATTTAAACCCCATTCCAGCAAATAATTTTCCATTGCCTTACCAATGTACTTAACCTTATGTGAGCTCACAGGTACAAAAGAAAGGATTCTTTTATAAAGCTTCCACTTATCATCTATAAAATGTGCAGTGATGCACATATAATTAAGCCTTTGAATGGAAGTCCAAGAGTCAGTTGTCAGACTGACTCTTTGACAATGGTCTCTTAGAAAAGTTTTCAATTTTAATCTCTCTTCCAAGTAAAAGATCATACAGTCCCTATTAACTGTCCATCTAGAAGGGATTTTAAATCTAGGGCAACAAATAAAGACAACCTTTCCTCTTCATGCACACAGTGTGAGATGAGCTCATTCAGAGACTAAGTCTTTTTCTGATAATTGTAGCTGACCTTAAACTGGCTAAACTATGTTGGAAGAGATATCAAAACTAAATTGATGAGTACAAATCTGTAAGTGTACAGAATCATCACAAGTAGTAATCAGAATATCGTCCCACAGAGATTGAAAAATTGAATACTCAAATAATTACTATGTTTGTTTGTTTAGACACCGAAATTAGGGTTAAATTTACAAAGAACTAAACTAAATCAAAATAAAGGAAATCAGAATTTAATCAAATTTAAAAACTAGGATTCTTATTCTTAACTTGACCATTTCTGAAGATTGATTAACTAACTAGACCTACATTAATCCTAATTCATTTTAAAGGGATCTTAAAAAACCATAAATCTTCCTCTCAAACAAACCTATGATTAATTGAGAATTAATTAACACTAAGCTTTCTGGCTCTCACCAACATAATGTCTTTTAAATCAAATTTTAAAACAAAATCTTTAAATAATATCAATCCACTTAACTGTTTCTCAACTAATTAAGCAATTAATAGCTTATTGTTTAATCCTATAGAACATATCTCTCAATCAAGCTCTATATTTTCAATTCAATCTTAGGGTGATCAATCCTAAAATGACATTAAGCACAATAATAACCAATGAATTAGAACTAACAACCTAGCATTAATCACAATAGGCACATGGTCAAATTAGAATAAGATCCCTAAAAAGGATTTTAGCCACTCATATTAAAAAGAAAAGAAAGAGATTAAAAAATGAAGAAAAAAAATCCAATCATTATAAATAATAAGAAAAGTTAACAAGGAAACCCCCTTCACAAAAGTGTAAAGAATGCTGGTTCTTTATAATCTTCAAATCAAATCCCTATTCTAATATGAGCAAAGCATAAACTAACTAAAATTGTTCTGAATAATAAAAGAAAATAATAATTATTAACGTTTAGGAAAAGAGTCCCCTTTTTAATTAGGAAAAATTCCTCCTTATAGCCTTCACACTCTCTTTCTAAAACTTCCAAATCTTATCTAATCTAGGGCTTAAGAGGTAAGCTTCATCCTAACTAATCTTCAGCTCCAAATCTACTTCTGATTGACTGCCACATCAATATGCATGGGTGCATAAGAAAGTGGCACGACCATGCAATACATCAGTCCTGAATCACCCGGAGACAGGTATGGCCGTGCAGGATTTTGGCATGGCCGTACAGCCCTGCAACCTACTTTCCTCATAAATCAGGCACGGCCGTACAAGAATATGGCACAGCTGTGCACCACTGCTGCGAGGATAAACTTCAAGCTTGACATCCCAACCTTATCTTATCTTTATTTGCTATCTCTATCCTCTCCCAAATGCATCCTACGAATAAAAACTTAACAAAAATCACTTATTCAAAATAAAATTAACTAAATCCTAATAACATAAACAAAATAACCAAAATAACTATACTAACTAAAAATCAATTAAAATGTAACTAAATAAACCTAATATGCATGAAATAAAGTGCTCAAAATAAGCATTTTTCACACTTATCAACTTCCCCACACTTGAGCCTTTGCTTGTCCTCAAGCAAAATAAGAAAACAACCTATTTTTACAAAGAATAAACATCATTAATAGTTCTTAACTTGAGGAACCACTCTAATCTCCCTTTTGTTACAGGAATTATTCCTAGATTATTCCTTAGGAATCAAACTAATTAGGAAGGTGAATAATTATAGGGATTTGTATAGTTTCCTAGTTGTATATATTTCCTTATAGAGAGTATGTAATATGTGTATAAATACCTATTCCTAGATGAAGAATATATACAAAAAAATTCCCAATTCTTTTTCTTCTATAATTTTAACATGGTATCAAAGCAGTGGGATTTTAAAATTGGGGATTTTTGAAATTCTGGGTGTTTGGGTGAGAGGAAGAGAGGCTGCCAGAGTGATTCACTATCCCCAGAGCATCGCCAGCCATCACCGCCACTCAGGGAGAAGCGCCTGCCACCGATTAGCCGTCCGCTACAGTTTCATTGGCAGAAGCAGCGCATGTGAGCTACACGCGCCGTTGATATTTTCTGGCCAGACTTCACACGCCAGCACGTGGGAGCGCGTGGCACATCTGCCGGTGATCGGACCACTCTTTCTAGTGTCGCAGGAAGCCGATCAGTCCATTTCTAACATTACCCAGTCCGTCAGGTATCGTCTGGGTGCTGGGTAGACATTATCTCCATTTGACAGTCTGCTGTGTTCTTAATAACTCAAGTGTTTTTGTCTTTCTGTTTTTGATTTTTTATGATTTATGTGTGTGCTATATTCTTGTGAATGAATATGACTGAGGGTGAAAAGAAACCTGTGAATGTATCGGATGTAATTCCAATTATGTCCAAAATCACGAATCACAAACTTGATGGTACAAATTATCTGAATTGGAGACAGACTATTGAGTTATATTTGTTGAGTATTACCAAGGATATTCATCTGACAGATGATCTTCCTAAGGATAATGAATCTAAACGGGTATGGGCACGAGAGGATGCTCGATTGTTTCTCCAAATACGTAACTCTATTGACAGTGAAATAATTGGTATGGTAACTCATTGTCACACTGTGAAAGAGTTGATGAAGTATTTAGAGTTTTTGTATTATGGGAAGGAGAATATCTCTCGTATCTATGACGTGTGTAAAGTATTCTATAGGGCAGATAAGAGTGACAAGACTCTTACTAAGTACTTTATGGATTTGAAAAAGACCTATGAAGAACTCAATGTATTGCTTCTTTTCAGACCAGATGTGACAGTACAACAAACTCAGTGGGAAAAGATGGCTGTGATGAGTTTCTTGGCTGGTCTTCCATATGAATATGAGACAGCCAAGTCACAAATTCTTTCCGGATCAAAAATTTCTTCTCTTCAAGAGGTCTTTAGTAGAGTTCTTCGTACAGAAAACTCATCACCAGTTCAGCTTACTCAGCCTAATAGTGTTCTTATGAGTCGTAGTAACTCATCCGAAGTTGGGAAACAACGATACATAAGTGGGGGTAATCAAATTTTAGGCTCTAGCAATAATGGCACTCGTGAACAAGAACTAGGAAAAATAATTTGTCACTACTGTCATAAACTAGGCCATATCAAGCATGATTGTAGAAGATTGAAGAGAACTCAATCTGCTCATGTTACATCTACCACTGAGACCTCTGAAAAGTCAGTTACAATATCTGCCGAGGAATATGCTCAATTGACCAAGAATTCATCTCAGCATTCATCATCTCAATCCAATACCATTACTACCATTGTTGATTCAGGTACACCCAAAACATGTCTTGTTACCTCCTCATCCAAATG
Source organism: Macaranga tanarius (assembly GCA_949673435.1). Lineage (NCBI taxonomy): Eukaryota > Viridiplantae > Streptophyta > Magnoliopsida > Malpighiales > Euphorbiaceae > Macaranga > Macaranga tanarius. Next base: position 885 of record CATIWO010720857.1, on the reverse strand, counting down.
GGTTATTAATTATGGTGCTACAGATCATATGACAGGTAATTCTAATCTTTTCTCTACATTTCAATCATAAAATTTTTCCAATCCTGTTACTTTAGCCGATGGCTCAACTTCTTATGCTATTGGAACTGGAACAATTAAACCCACATCCTCACTATCATTGTCTTCTGTCCTTAATTTGCCTCAATTATCCTTTAATTTAATTTCTGTCAGTAAAATTACTTGTGGTCTGAACTGTTGTATCTTATTTTTTCCTGATTATTATGTGTTTCAGGATCTTATGACGAAGTGGATTATTGGTAAGGGACGTGAGTCGGGAGGGCTCTATATCCTTGATACACAAGTACCAAAATCCATCGTGTGTACTAAAGCTACCACCCCTTTTGAAGAACATTGTAGGTTAGGTCATCCTTCTCTTCCAGTCTTCAAGAAACTTTGTCCATAGTTTTCTGATGTGTCATTTAATTATGAGTCTTGTCAGTTTGCTAAACACCATCGTCTTAGTTCCAGTCCTAGAGTCAATAAATGAGCTACTGCTCCATTTGAATTAGTTCATTCTGATGTTTGGGGTCCATGTCCTGTGGTTTCTAAAATTGGGATTCGATATTTTTTTACATTTGTTGATGATTTTTCTCGAATGACATGGTTATATTTTATGAAAAATCGTTCTGAGTTGTTTTCCCATTTTTCTAGTTTCTGTGCTGAAATTCAAACACAGTTTGGTGTGCCTGTACAAACTTTAAGAAGTGATAATGCTAAAGAATATTTATCAGAAAACTTTTAAAATTATATGATTCAAAATGGTATCCTACATCAGACATCTTATGTTGATACACCATCTCAAAATGGTGTTTCTGAAAGAAAGAATAGACATCTTCTTGAAACTGC